>JBBPBX010032561.1:0-20143 GCA_038048925.1 Garcialebias charrua
TATATATATATATATATATACAATATATATATATATATATACTATATTACAGTATTTTCTGGTGTATAGGTCGCACCTGTGTATAGGTCGCATTGTCCAATTATCACCAATAGATTGGAAAAATCCCTAGATAGGTTGCACTGGTGTATAGGTCGCACCTACGTTTAGCTCTGCTGCACATGTCTGCCACAGGAGCGCACTGCAAGGCTTTTAAGAAGATTAACACTTAAAAACAATTATTTGTTTGATAAAAATTATAGCAAATATATGTCTGATCATGGGTGTTAAAGTTAACGCATTAACGCATGAGAGTAATGTAAAAAGATTAATCTGTTATTATGATATAACGCAGATTAATCCCGCTTTCAGTCTAGTGGGGGTAGTAATGCACTTAAAGTAGTTTGCCAACCGCCAATACAATCAGCAGAAGAAGAGCGCAGCTCGCCTCCCGCGCAACTGAGATGCGCATACACAAATGAGCTGACGTATGTCACTTCTGGAGCGACAGACAAGGGATTGAAATGGATTGAAAAGATGAACTTTCTTTTTAAAAAACACCCTGATGGAAGCGTGGATAAAACCAAGGTGGTATGTGCATATAGCAACGATGAATTATCTTTTCACTGAAGCACAACCAGTTTAAAATACCATCTTCGGGCGAAGCATGTTTTTGCTAAAGCTAGAAAGGATGCTAATTCTGAGGAGCCAACAACATGAAACGGGGCTCGGCAGACAACGCTGGAGTTTAGCCGTCCAAAAGTTAACAAAACGACAACAGAGAAGCTAAATCATGCTATCGCCAAATGGATAGCCCAAGACTGTAGACCAATTTACATGGTTGAAGACCGGGGGCTTCTTAATATCGTTCACGTCTTAACAGGTGACCCGACATTCAAGTTGCCTTCCCGGGGGACTATTGTTAACAGAATACATGAACTGTATGACATCAATAATGCCTAGTACCCACTGCCCCCTTTGTCGAGCGGCCGAAGCGGCCGGATAACACCGGTTTACATTCAAAGTCTATGGAGGAGACGCGTGGAGTCACGGCGAACAAGGAAGCGGCGCGATTCAAGTGATTGAAGCGGCGCGGGGGCAGCCTGTACACGCACGCGCGCGTCGCCGTCGAGCCGCAGACGTCCCAAATGTTGATCTCTGGCGGCTCGACGCATCCGGCAAACAGTCGGGAGAGCCTCGCTATCTGATTACACAACCACAACGGGACTTTTTTCGGACTTTTTAAACTCACCGGATCGAGCCTCCAGGAATTGGACCCAAACTCCGGTAAGAAACGTGGCATTTTTACAGTTGCTGCTGACAGGCTGCTGTCCTCTCCAGTGTAGATCACCCCAAACATAAAAAAAAGTTTTAATCTCATCGAAGACCGTCGGAGGTGCAGTTAAAACAACAACTGAACCCGGAAAACAAGCCAGAGACCCCTCCCTCTGCTACCCCCTAGTGTACGTCATCAGACGGTGTTCAGTGGCCAGTGGGACCGTGACCAGCGGCCAAAAGGGGGCGGCAGGCGCGTTTCGAGTTGTGCAGTGGGTAGGAGGCATAAGACTTCTAAAGCACTGCAGCTGACAAATGCTGCATTTATTGCTCTAACCGGAGACCACTGGACCTCCGTGGGTAATCACAGTCAGCTGAATATGACAAGTTGGCAAAACTAGAAGATCTACTGGAGCCTTGCAGGTGAGTTTTTTTCCAGACATTTTAATGATGAATCTAATACAAATGAAAATAGATTAATCCTACTACACGTATATAGACATGTTCAAGGGCTATGATCAAAAATGTAATATCAGTTGCATGATTATTATTAATAGTACAGGTGACCCCCGAGGTACGAACGAGTTAGGGACCTAAGAACGGTTCGCAGCTCGATTCTGCCGTAGCTAGGGGGTGAAATTTTTATTTATTTTTTATTATCATGCTAACGGAGCGCGCGCACACATTTAAGCATGTACAGTAGTGTACTGTAATGTTAAACATTGCTATTCACATTTACAGAATAAATAAAAATATATTTTCTTACTTTGAGATGGTCAAAGCCGACATCTTAGGTTGCCATGCGTTGATTGTTGTCGGGCCGAGCAGCGCGGCGGCCGGCGAGTGAACCACCGCAGCTGCTCGAGACCTGTGTTAGCTAGCTGGCTAGCTTCTGCTAGCCAAGCCATGAGCTGGTGTTGGAGCGGCGGCGCGATCAATCTGCAGCTCCTGCTCCAGCCTGAGACGTCCACAGAGCTCACAGAGCGATTCCAGCTAGTAATTAATCCATATGATGCGATCCTGGTCACAAGTGTTCAAAAGGCCGGCTCCCGTGTTAGCTTCTGGAGCTAGCCAGGCCGGAGGTGTAGCCAGGCCGGCCGGAGGTGTTCGCGGCGGCCTGGCACGATCAGCGATAAATCCGCTGCTGCCTGAGACATCCACAAAGTTCACAGAGACGTTTCCAGCTCGTAATTAATCCATATGAAGCCATCCTGGTCACCAGTCTTCGGCCGGCTCCCGGGCAGCTAACCTAAAATGGCGTCCGGTGTTCTACATTAATTTGTGACCGGAGACCCCAGTGACTGAACCTAAAATGGCGTCCGGTGTTCTACATTAATTTGTGACCGTGTAAACTGAAGACCTACTTCCTGTTGCCCAAGATTGCTCAAAAATGATCAGAAATGATCTTTTTTATCATAATTATTATTTATAAAGCCTTTAAAACAACCACAGCTGCAACAAAGTGATGTACACATGAAATTAAGAACATTTAAACACAAAAAAAAAAAAAATAAATTTTTTTTTTTTTTTAATACAGTAATTTCATATTTTTATTAAATATGATACGTTCGTAGGTCCCGTTGTTCGTAGGTCGATGGAGTCGTAAGTAGGGGGTTTGCTGTATTCGGTAATTTAACTATGGTGTGTTCTTGTATGTCTGCACTGTAGGTACATCACACAGCTCCTAGGTGGGGAAAAGTACGTGTCTTGCTCTGCTGTGCTACCTGCGCTCTGCCATCTTCTGTGTACAATGGAGGTGTCAGATGTTGATCCAGCAAGTGACTGGTAGGTTACGATAAATGTGACTGTAAATATGTTACATAAGTGGACTTTACATTCATTTGAAAGGCAGAAGAAAAAAAAATTCTATATCTGTATATACCGGTATTCATTCATTCAACCTTTATTTATACAGGCTTAAATTTAGACATGTAAGAGTCTAAAAGTTACTGATATTGTGGGCTTACTATATTGTTTACATGTTTTCATCACATAAATGACAATGAGGCATTTAACATTTATAAATTGTTTGAAACAAAATTACTTCTTTAAACCTTGCAGGGTATGGAAAACTGGTTTGAGACAATAAAATGTTTTCTTCAACATTTTATAGAAAACCGTCATGTTTACATTTCAAGCATACAAAGTTACCGGTAAGCATTGTGATTAATCTGATTAATCACAGCCCCCAGAGTGTGATTAATCAGATTAAAATTTTTAATCTTTTGACAGCTCTAATATATATATATATATATATATATATAATATATATATATATATATATATATATATATATATATATATATATATAATATATATGTATATATATATATATATAATATATATATATATATATATATATATATATATATATTATCAGAGTCAGAGTCAGAGAGTCTTTATTGTCATTTGCACCGCATGTGGTACATGTGATGAAAACGAGATTATGTACACGGGGTCCCAGTTACATCCAACAACAAATGCAAGAGAAAAACAGTAATAACATCTAGAATTAACTAAGAAAAACATCAACTAGTAATACACTAAGCCTAATATAGTGGGAATAAACAGCAGCACGAACATGAGTTTGTATGAGCAGATGGTCACAGATGAACACAGATGAACACAGCAACAAGAAAACAGATCAGCATCAGTATGATGTGATATTTTGCAGTGTTTATTTTTTATTTTATTTTTATTTATTCATGAGTCTAACAGCCTCAGGGTAGAAGCTGTTCCTCAGTCTAGTGGTTCTACACTTGATGCTCCTCAACCTCCGTCCTGAGGGGAGTGGGGCAAAGAGTGAGTGTGCTGGATGAGTGAGGTCTTTCATGATGCAGGTGGCTCTTTTCCTGCATCTGGAGGTGTAAATGTCTGTGATGGTGGGGAGACTGACTCCAACAGACTTCTGTGCAGCCTTCACCACTCTCTGCAGAGCTTTCCTCTCTTCAACTGTGCAGCCTCCATGCCACACGTTGATGCTGGAGCACAGGACGCTCTCCACTGCACACCTGTAGAACGAGGTGAGAACTGGGCTGCTCAGACCAGCACGTCTCAGCCGTCTGAGGAAGTAGAGTCTCTGATGACCTTTCTTGATCAGGCTGGTGGTGTTGTTGCTCCAGCTGAGGTTATCATTCATGTGTACACCCAAGTATTTGTAGCTGGAGACCACTTCCACTGCAGACCCACCTATTTTCAGTGGGGCATGGGTGTGTTTGTTCCTTCTGAAGTCCACAATCATCTCCTTTGTCTTCTTCACATTCATGTGAAGATTATTCTCTTTGCACCAGCTCTCCAGGTGTTCCACCTCCTGTCTGTAGCTGGACTCATCATTGTTTGTGATGCATCCCACCACCGCTGTATCATCTGCAAACTTAACAATATGACAGCCTGGAAGTGTGGCTGTACAATCATATGTGAGCAGAGTGAACAGAAGGGGGCTCAGCACACATCCCTGAGGAGAGCCAGTGCTGAGGGTTATGGTGGAGGAGGAGAAGTTGTGGATCTTCACGGACTGTGGTCTGTCTGTTAAGAAGTCTAGTACCCAGTTACAAATAGAGGGGCTTAGTCCAAGTGTAGATAGTTTGTCTATCAGAGTTTGGGGGATCATGGTGTTGAAGGCAGATGTGAAGTCCACAAAGAGCAGACGCACGTATGAGTCCTTTTTCAATTGTCAAGTTGTGGTTTCTATATGAGTTTGTTATTTTTAACTATATTCCTCTGCAATCTGACATGTCACTGGTTATTAAAAGGTCAGATAAAATGAAATAATCTTTATTTGTTACTCATTAGGAGTCCTTTTCCTCCTGAGCTGAAACTTCTCCCGATCTCCAAAATGGCGACCGCAGACTGTGTTGGTGTGAGAGTCCTCTCTCTGAACTGCTGGTCAGTGTTTTGGTTCAGATGCATTTTAAGTTTTATTTTTATTTTTTTCTACATGTACCGGTACATGTCTGCAAAATAAAGTAACACTGCTCATATATTCATTTTTATATTTTGTATGTTATCGTTTATGGGATTGTTTTGTATTTGATTTTAAAAATGAACACATTTTATAAATTAAAAAAATAAAATAAATATTCTGTTTCATTTCACAGGGGGATCCGCTATCTAAGCAAACTCTGTTCTCAGCGCTATCAGATGATTGCAGAAATGCTGTGCAAGGAGGAGCATGATATTGTCTTACTACAAGAGGTTGGGAAACTGCTATCAAATTGTGAAATTACTTAATGATCTACTTTATTGAAGCGTTTGGCTCAATCTTTTATAAAATACACACTAGTGGATTTAAAATTACAAATATTAATTATTCAAATATGTTTTTATTCTTCTTTTAAAGTGGCATAAACTATTTTTCCCCCACAGGTGTGGAGCGAGAAGGACTATCTATACTTGAAAAAGAAACTTGCCAGCAGTCATCCTCACTCTCATTACTTTAAAAGGTAACACGTTTCTCTTACACATATAGAAATTCTTAACGTGTAAACCACAAACGCACTTTAGTCATAAATTCAAAAGTAAATTGTCGTATCTTAAATACCAGGACTAGTCTTGTGTCAGAGAAAATCACTTGCATTCCAGTTAGTTCACAGCACAATTCGACATAAAGGATTAACTTTTGCTGCAAAGTCTTTTGTGACCCCCATACCAAGACTGTGAACAAACCAAGCCTTATTTCTCTAATTCTGCTCACGTCTTTCTTTCTTCTTCTTTTTTTTCCGTTTCACTTTGCAGTGGAGTCATAGGCAGCGGACTGGCCATTTTTTCCAAACACAGAATCCATGACCCATTTCTTTATCGCTATTCATTAAACGGTTATCCCTACATGGTAAGTGTGCCAAACTTCAAAGGTACAAGTCAGCATTTTCTGCAAGTGTGGGCAAGTTACTCTGAACCGTTACCTCAGTAAAGAATTCAATATTTACAAGTGAAATGAAGCAGAACTTACATGTACCGGTACTGTAGATATAAAAATGTTCCTAGACACATCCAGCAATGCAAAGATAACTTTACACTTTGCATGCAGACCATCCTAACAGGTTGAATGTAATAATATAATACAAATAAGCACACTTTTGTTTAAATGGGGGACTTTAATAATAAATAATAATAATAATGAATTCAATTTATAACGCGCTTTAGTTAAACATTTCATTACAGAATGTCTGATTGCATCGAGTAAGAGATTTTCTAATCTTTATAGGCTCACCATGGGGACTGGTTTGGAGGTAAAGCTGTTGGAATGGCAATCTTAAATATTGGAGGCCTGATTGCAAACATATATGTTACACATGTAAGCTCTAATAGACCACAATTCTCAGGTTTTTGTATGTATAACATTAGATTCATATGCCTTTGTCCTTCTGTACTGATTCTAGCTGCATGCAGAGTACTGCAGAGAGAAGGACACTTACCTAGCTCACAGAGTGGTGCAGGCCTGGGAGCTGCAGCAGTTTATCCGGTATCTTTACCACAGCAAATACTTTGTCAGCTGCTTTCTGTTTACACTCTGTGTTTGCATGCTCTTACATGGAGATCTCCATCTTTTCGCTTTTTGAGTGATGCTTCCATTGCACTAGGCTGAGACAAGTGTGTGACTCAAATTTTAAGAAATTTGTGAGAATAAATGCTTATTTTCAGCTTCAGTCTTGCTGATTGTTATGTGTTTGGTCAGTGTGCTCAGCTAGGCCTGTCACAATAAACAATAAACCAATTAATCAATTAATCGCATGGTAAATGAAAATGATCAACCTCATTTTTATTTATCGGTTTTATCGTTTCTTTGTTTCTCTTTCTACTGAGGTCTTTGGATGACAAAAAGCTCAACTCTGGTGCTCTTCACTAACCCCTTTTTTCTCTTTTCTTTAAAATTCATTTTAACTGTCCATAATCGTGTTTTTGGATCGTTAAAAGCAGCTAAGCTGAGAAGCTAAGCACCGAGCTAAGCTAACAGGCCGACCTCAAGGGGAAAAAACTCCCATCTTGTCGAAGCTCCAAAATTCACGGTTGAAACCCAGTTCCTTCGTCTAAAAAAGTTTTTTCTCTGCAAAAAGAAGCTGAGAACTTGTTTACTGATATTTTATTTAAAGCTTTGTATGAAAAATGCTTTGCTAAAGAGCTCAAACCACACCGAGCGTCCGCCATTTTGAGAACCGAAGAGAGACCGCCCATGTCACGTCAAGGTGCCTCCCTTCCATTTTTCCTAAAGAGACACGATGCTCGCTCCCTCACTATCCATCCTTCAATTCAAACAGTTTTATACTGCCATCCGATGGTCAAAAAAAAGGTACTACATGCAAAACAAATTAAACATTTCTTTTTCAATAGCGGGGCGACCGTGGCACAGTGGTAATGGCAGTCGACCCCCGATTGGAAGGTTGGAGGTTCGAATCCCGCGTCCGCCCACCATGTGTCGTTGTGTCCCTGGGCAAGACACTTAACCCCGAGTTGCTCCCGGTAGGTCTGGATGGCGCCTTGCAAGGCAGGCTACCACTACCGGTGTATGAATGTCTGAATGAATGGGTGGATGGCTGGTATTGTAAAGCGCTTTGGGGCTCCTCACAGGGGGCTGGAAAGCGCTATATAAATACATGTAAGCTCCATTTACCATTCAATTTGACAATAATGACTAATTATCGTCAGATTTCAAACAATATTATCGTTTATCGTAAAAATTTCTAAGACAATTAATAGCCCATCAAAATTTGTTATCGTGACAGGCCTATGCTCAGCCAATTTTTGAAAATCACAGTCTGTTTTTGATTGCAGTAGTCCTTCGATTATCGCAGGGGTTACGTTCCACACACACCCGCGATAGGTGAAAAACTGCCAAGTAGAAACGCTGTTTTTACTTTAGTATTTATATATTTTAAAGTTTTAGAAACCCTTCCCACACTCTTGCAATGTTCTAAACTCTTAAACCTATGTAATTTAACAGCATACATATATGTACTGTACAGTACGGCAACATTTTACTCACCAGCTCTGCAGACCAGCAGCTCGGTTCTGGTCGAACTCTGTTCCAGTTCGGCAGACCTGCCCTTCAGCGTTGAAGCCCACCACCCCATCCAGGTTGATGTGCGTGTGGATATTTGAGCTTCAGGAAGCTTCAAGATGATTTGCGACTTTCCTGTCAGTTCTGTGAGATTAATAGATGGATTGGTGCTTCTGACTTTGCGTTGCAAAACTTTCCCTTCATTTCGGCAGAAAGCAGCAGCAAAAGCGCTCTTGGCTTCTGGGTAACGTAGTTCTTTTGACTGGCTTTACAGTATAGGCTTATTGAAAGAAAACTACAAAATGGCGGCGCCTGTTTGAAGGGTTTTTTTTCCGTTAACTTTTTATCCTCCCAATCACGTGAGTTGACAGTCGTTGAAAAGCTGCGAAAGAGCGAGTCCACGTAAGTCGAACTGCGAGGTAGTGAGGGACTATTATATACAGCCTGCAAAACTATAGCACATGCGTACTGTATTTTGTTACTCACGTCCACCCATATCGTACTCTCCTCAGCCCACTTTGTAACCACCTTGGCAGCAGCTCCCACATTTATGATTTAATCTATTTGAGTACAGTTTTGAAATAGAAATAGTCAGATTTGGACTATTTTTAACGATTGTTTCCTTTGATTGGTTTGGTTGTACCTGAACATCCGATTTTGTAGCCTCCGGTGTTTCCTGTCATCGAGAGCTCCAATGCAAGTGTCAGAATACTCGCAACGCTCTAGAATTTCATAAACTAAATTGAGGATTTGAGATGGCAGCTCTGCTCTTGTCTGGAGAAAATAATTGTCACAAACTTTTTGAGAACGTTTAAAATTCAGACTGTGAGCCTCTATGACTCATACAAGGACAGTGAGGACTCCTGCAAATGAAAGTTTTTCACTAGCTAGTCACCAACACATGCAGCCCAAACAGTACTGTTGCTGTCATAACGTTTCATATTTCAGTCCTAAACACACACCCATGACACATTTCATTTCTATGTTCTTTGTGTTTTTAAAGTCACACCTCAGCTGGAGCAGATGTGGTCATTCTAGGAGGTGACCTCAACATGCACCCTCAGGACCTTGGCAACAGACTACTGAGATCTTACACGGGACTGCGAGACTCCTACTTAGAAGCTGCTCAGTTTGATGTAAGTAGCAACAAGAACAGTAGACAATACAAGTATTAATTTATATGTAGAAAATACAGTGTATTAAAAAAGTTTTTGCTTTATATAAGTCTTCTTTGCAGATGTAGTTGTATTTTGTTAGCAGCATGCCCTTTTTACATTTCAATCAGGCTATTGGATTAAAAAAAAAGTGATGTTTATAACTCAATCGTCCGATTTAACTA
The DNA here is from genome assembly GCA_038048925.1 of Garcialebias charrua. Classification (NCBI taxonomy): domain Eukaryota; kingdom Metazoa; phylum Chordata; class Actinopteri; order Cyprinodontiformes; family Rivulidae; genus Garcialebias; species Garcialebias charrua. The sequence continues at coordinate 9,606 of JBBPBX010032561.1, forward strand.
TTTATTGCACATTGCACATGAATCTTGCAAATTTTACAAGTCTAATGCTGCAGTGTCATTGTGGTTTTATCTCATGATCTACACTGGTAAGTTAACTACCGGTATATTGTCACTGCTACGTAAAGAAATGAAGCCAAGCAACAATAATACAAAGCAAAAAATTTTGTCATGAAAATATGTGTGTTATTGGTTGCTGTGTGTATAATCCAAGTATTGAAATGGTGTGTTCTTTTCAGGGTTGTGAAAACGGTATAACTCTTATAGCGGACAACCCATTTATAAGCAAAAAGGAGCTCATCCCCTTTGAGAAGGGCATTCGAATCGACTACATCTTGTTCAAGGTGGGCGAAGGCTCAGCTTGGCTGATTTTCTTTTTGTAATTTTCAAGTCCTGGAGTCTTCAGATACATTTACCGGTAATTCATCTCACTTTGCTATTCCAGGGAGCCTCCAAGACCGACATTTATTGCGATTTCATGTCCACCACCAAAGGCTCCGTTCCTGACCATCCGTTCCCGTACTCTGATCATGAGGCTCTCACTGCTCGGCTGCAACTGAAGTCCAGCATTCCAGCTGAGGCTGGAGGTGACAAACAACCAACGGCCCAAGACTCTCCTGCAGGTATCTAACAGCAGGAGCATAGCAGGATGACAAGACAGCTTTGCTCACTCCTTTGTTGTAGTGGGGTTTGGCATTGATCCAAGTTTGTTTTCATTTGTTTTTAATTATAATGAATTAAGAAAAATAATAACTTGTACTTTGTAATTCATTATTACACTTTTGGAAAATAAATATTTCCAAAACTAAGAACATAAAGTCAGTAGAGAAATAACTTTTTCTGTTAAGTGCAGTGTACACACTGAGTGCTCAATGACTTTCCTGAAGAAGCTGAAACTGAGTAAAAGCTTTAAAAAAAAAAGAGTAGAACTCTAGCTAAAAGCTTAAAGTAACAGTCTGGTCACTAATACTAGCGGAACAGTTGCTAAAAGTAGCAGAGTGATTACTTTAGGTCACATAATGATCACTTAAAGTAGCAGAATTGTAGCTAAAATGAGCTGAACCGTCACTAAGAGCTAAAAATAGCAAAAGGACAGCTAAAAACTAAAAGCTGCAGAATGGCTGGGGAAAATGGCAAAAAGCTTGCTAAAAGCTAGATGTAGCCAAATGGGGGCCTAAAAGCTGAAAGCTTAAAGTAGATCGACAAACGTAGAGATCTCATTATATTTATGTGGGGAAAATATTTATAAATGATGCAAAATAATTTTAAAAAGTGTAAAAATCACCTAACCCAAAACTCACAGCCCCCAACTGCTAAATGAGCTGAATGTTTTGATGCACGAATGGCAAAAATATTACAGGTAGTTCTCATAATTGGACTGCAAAAATATAGGGGAACGTGAAAAAATTGTAAATGGGCTGCACTTTTATAGAGGTTTTCCATCTTATCAAGATACTCAAAGTGCTTTACACTACAATTTGTGCCCTCATTTACTCATTCATACAGTACTCTACTATATTTCTGTTTTAGATGCTGCTTTTTGTGCTTTAGATCACATTCATACAGCACTCCAGGAGTGCAGGAAAAAAAATCGATTTTCTTAGTCCTGGCGATTCAGAATTGATTCTAAAAGCCCCAAAATCGATTTTTTTTTTTTTTTTACATTAAAACCCAAAAGATAAAGAAAATAAAACCATATCTCATAGTATATGAAAGAATACATAAAATGAAAGGTGGCAGAAAGAAGAAGAAATCTGACCCGAACCAGTGACCTCCAGGACCCGATAAGGATAAAGCGGGTAAAGATGATGGATAGATGGCTTTTGTTGAAAAGATTTACCAAACAAATCTTTTAAACAAAATCCATCCATACACATTTGAAACATGGATGAATGCAATATGATTTTGAAGTCTATTTTATTTTGAGTTAAATGTTTATGCAATACAGTAGGCTGAAATCTTTGTTTACGTTTGTATTTTGAATTATTTGTGATGGACTGGAGACATGTCCAGGGTGTCCCCTGCCTCTCGCACAGTGACTGCTGGATATAGGCACCAGTGACCTCCAGGACCCGATTAAAGCTGCTGCATTCTATTCATATACCCATCTGCTCACAATTCAGCTGCTGTATTTATACTGTATTATTTGACATTATTAATGTTTGCTACAAGCATACATTATTGTTTTAAATAAATGTTTTATTTGTTTACATTATTGTTTAATCTTTTCATGATTTCAATTGAAAATTGTTTCAGAATCAAAAATTGATTCTGAATCGAAAATCGATCATGGAATGAAAATCGTTTTAGAATCGAAAATCGATTTTTAATCGAATAGGTACATCAAAAATAGGAATTTAATCGATTCTCCAGACACTGAGAGATTCGCACCCCTACAGCACTCTACTACTGTATATTTCTGCTTTAGATGCTGCTTTTTGTGCTTTAGATCACATTCATACACCAATGGGACACACATGGGGTGCAATGAGGTATTCATTGTCTTAGCCAGGGACACTTCAGTATGTGACTGCAGGTGGAATCAAACCGCCAACTCTCCCATTGGAGGACGGCTGCTCTGACCACTCAGCCACAGCTGCCCCACAGGCAGTAGTGTAAATGCTGATGTTGTATTCACACAACCTTGGACACTTTGCTAGGTTGTTGCAGTTGGTGTTTCTGGACTCCTGGTGTGCCAGCAGGATTGTGAAAGCCAGACAAACGGATAAGGAGCTCTATGCGTCCTGTCTGGAGGAGTATTTCTGTTATATTTGTGGGTTTAAGCATGTACACAGGTTTTCTGCAGTCGCTGTGATCTTGAACCGCCTCGCTCACTGACATTTCATTTATATCGACCAGTTCAGGAATTCACCTTCCTCGTTGTCCTCGTCTTCTGCTCTTCTCAGGGAAGCTGGCTGAGCTGGTTGACATCGTGACAGAGGCTCGCACCGAGGTCAAAGTGGGCCTGCACTGCGCCGAGAGGATGCGCTACACAGCAGCACGAACAGGAGTGATGGGGCTGGCGCTGCTGCTCCTGGAGTTGGCCATCGCAGCCGTTCCCTGCTTCGCTCTGGGAGCCGAGCAGCCGTTCCCTCGCACCTCCTTCTACCTGCTGGCCGCTCTGTGCTTCGCCATCCTGCTGAGCACCACTCTGCTGTACATCTTTTACACAATGGAGCTGAAGGCTCTCCAGGGAGCTGAAGACCAGATGAGGCTGGCTGTAGGCAGTCTGCAAGAGAAGCTCCGAGGTTTTCCTTCGGCTCCACCTCACAGCGCCCCACTAAGGCCTCCAGAGGGGGGGAAACCGAATGCCTTGGAACCAGAGGAATAACTTCAAAGTAGGTTTTTAGAACGAGGGCTTTGAAGTCAGCTTTAAGAGCGACCTTTAGTCTGCTCCTATTAATCCGTTTTGTGCATTTGAGATTTAGATGTGTGCTGCAAAATGATGAAACATTTCTGAAAGTAGTGCAGAGCACCTGCTTTGACAGTTTTATACGTTTATGTAGTCATCTGTAGGCTTTTATTACCCCTACACTTGTCTATGCACATGCAGCATGAATATATGCTTCATAAAGCACAACAAGTGCTGTTTGGCTCAGAAGTCTTAAATATGATTATTCGTGTTCCTCCGCCTCAGGTCTCTTGCATTCCCTCCACCAGGAGTTTTTGTTTATTTGCTCTCTTGTTTCTCCTTTATGGCTTAAAGAAGTCATCGCACCTCATCGTGGGGCCAGTCTGTTTCTCTATTTGAATGTTTTGATGCGTTTAAAAGCGGTTTACATTTCAGCTCCTCGAAAAGAATGCACTGCAACGCAAGAATTGTCTTCGGCCAGCGACAACGTTTAGTGTTGTTACAAGAGAAGAAGCGAACTGCGTGAAACTTTCTTTGTTTGATGCTCACGCAGACGATCCGCACTCCTTTTTCTGAAGTCCTAAAATGGAAGGGAAAATGTTTAAACCGACTCAAAGTGTTCTTGTAAGTTTGGTGTTTTTTTGATCACTTAATTTTGACAATCTATCAAAATCACTTTAAGAAAAGATAATATATATCCTTGATTAATTCGATTAAATAATAACTAAATGACGTGAAACCATCATGTGAAGAATAGTTCTCAACTTTATCAACTTTTTACGATGCTGTTAGTGATGTTCATTCCACTTGAAAACTGTGATGCAAACAAACGTGAAGGAAATAATAAAAACTTCATCCAGATGCTTCTGCGCCTGCACGTCTGTCTTTCTTTAAAGAATATAAACAAAATGGCATCTGATGATAGTGAGGCGAAAGTGATGAAATGATAAAGCTTTACATATGTTGTATAACACAATCATTGCTCCACATTTAATCTATTGTATTGAGGTTTGGGGAAAAGCATGCAAAACTATTACAAAGCCTGTTTTTATTTTACAAAAGAGAGCTGTAAGAGTAATCACCAGAAAACATTTCACTCACCCTTCAAACACCTTGTTTATTCAACTAAACTTATTGAAATTCCAGGAATTGGTAGAATATAGTATTTTATCAATTATGTATAGGGCTCATAATAACACATTACCTTTAAATATCCAAAGAAATTTTATAAAAAGACAAAGTTATTACAATCTCAAAGGGACAGAGATATTCATCAAACCACAATTCAGAACCAGCTTAAAAGGACGGTCTACCTCAATTCAGGGAATTCGATTGTGGAATGCTCTGGAGAGTGATGTTAAAAATGAAAAATCAATGTATACATTTAAGAAAAAAGTCAAAAAGGACTTGCTCAAAAACTATATATGATGTAATCTTGCGTGTTTGTGTATTACAATTATGTTGTACTTATGATGTACAGTACGTTTGTGTATTACAGTTAGAAAAATTAAGTAGAGTTATTCATTTTATGAAGCAGTTTGTGTATTACAGTTAGAAAAATTAAGTAGAATTATTCATTTTTGTGATGAATTTGTGTATTACAATTAGGAAAATTAAGTAGAATTATTCATTTTGTGAACATCTTGATGTTGTGCCATCTTTTAGTTTGTGTATTTCAATTAGAAAAATTAAGTAAAATTAAGTAGAATTATTCATTTTATGATCTAGTTTGTGTATTACAGTTAGGAAAATTAATAAAAAAAAAAATAGGAAAATTAAATAAAATTATAAAAAAAAAAAATAAAAAATAAAATTAGAATTAGAAAATTAATTAGAATTATAGGTGATGTAGTTTGTGTATTACAGTTAGAAATATTAAGTAGAATTATTCATTTTGTGATCTAGTTTATGTTTTACAGTCAAGAAAATTAAGTAGAATTATTCATTTTGTGATGTAGTTTGTGTATTACAGTTAGGAAAATAGGTAGAACTATTCATTCTGTGATGTTGCTTGAAAGTTATCATTGGTTGAACAAACTGTGAAATAGGGGCAGATATAATAAGATTTCATCTTCTTTCTGCTCCCTTCATTTTATCCTACTTGTAATCTTGTATCTGATGAAACTGTCTTGTATTGTTCTTTTAAAATGAATGAATAAACATCAAATCAAATCAAATGCTCACCTGTAGGAGGCGCTGTCACTGCGTCCTACACAAAGTCCTTAAATGACCTCATGAATCACCAAACTGTCACATTAAGAGCAACAAAAAGACAGTAGTCATCCAGTGTGTGAGATCACCCAAATTCACCAGCTGCTACATGTAGAGCCAGAACACCGGAGCAACCGTGGGTGTGGCGAGCTTTTATTTGTCGCAGTGCAACTGGGTAAATACAATATTTACATGGGTAAACATTTGACATTGTAGTGTTGTTAGACACCTTAAAAGTTACTTTTTGGCTAATTCAAAGTTTAGAAAACCTCTGAAGAAACATAATTATGTTTTATTTTAATGAATAAGTGTTACAGAGGAGCCCATCATGAAAACTTCACTAGTTGGTAATGATTTTCTGTTTGCCACTAACTGCAGTAACCCTGCATCAGCAGGTCTTGTGTCGCACTGAAGGTAAATTATACAATAATGTCACTAATAATAAGAATGTCTAATGAAATACAGCTTGTACTTAAACTTTATTGAAGGGGTTTATAATGTATCATCCACCAACTTTCATGCCAGAGATGATGATGATAATTTATTGATACAAGCTGGAGTTATAGCTTAAAAATATTGGAATATTACATGTGATGTTGTGAAGTGCCACACTCAGAATAGGCTTTGTGTTGAGAAGGACTTTCAGCTATGACATCAAGTTTTAGCTCGGTATCCGTAAAACTGAAGTTAGGGCCATTTTTCTGTTGTGGATTAGCATCGTGGACATTGTCAACTGTCGATCAGTTGGAGATGCACATGCATTCCTTAAAGGTGCTATGTGTAACTTTCTGTAGAGCACTAGCCTGGTTAAAACCAGACCCTTGTCCTTCACTTCGCTTCATAAGGGAAATGAGAATTGAGCGGAGCTGTGCAGGCGAGGGCCAGGCTAGTAGAGCACAGAACTTAGAAATATTTTCAACAGGCAAAGCATTCTGATCCCTCCCCCTCAGAGCCATATATGGCTCTACCCCCCTTGCTCTGCTGAAATTCAAATTCAAGCTCTGTTTTTATTGGCTGATTCAAATTCAAGCTGTTTTTATTGGCTGGTTACAAACTCTGTTTTTATTGGCTGGTTAACGGCGGGTCACTCTGTGTTTTTAGTGTTTTTATAAATGCTGATAGAGAAGCAAGGGGACTATAGTTTTTTTCAGAGATTACTTTGTCTAACACCAGTCTGTCAGTAGATAGTGACAGAGTGAAGAAATATGTTAAAAATATATTGTTAGAAAAGTTACAGACTGCACTACAAAGTTACATAGTGCAGCTTTAAAGGTCCACCGACATGATTTTTTTACTATTCATAAAATTGCTCAATATATATATATTTTATCATTTAAATATGTTCCTTTATGCAAACAAAATGATAAATCACTTTAATTTGGCTTTAAAAGTGATTTTGAACTTCAAGCCGTGTTTAATCATGGGAAATCTGATTACACCCGAACGCACCATCTGTGATGTCACACCGGGCAGAGCTCTGGGCTTGTCACAGTGTGTGTATGAGCAGCTCGACATGAAGGTAAGTCTGATACAGCATCAGACCTAAACTAGATCCTGTTGTTTCTTGTTCCATCACCCAAACTATTTTCTGCTTCCCAAAATGAAGACAAATAGCTCAAATCTTCACATAGATTGCTAAATTCGTCGGGTTTTAAATGGTCCGCTATAAAAGAGACCAGAGCCCTCTGCCCAGTGTTACGTCACAGATGGTGCATTCTGTGTAATCGGATTTCCCATGTTTAAACACGGCTTGAAGTTCAAAATCACTTTTAAAGCAAAATTAAAGTGATTTAGCATTTTGTTTGCAAAAATGAACATATTTAAATGATAAAAGATATATATTTTGAGCAATTTTATGAAAATTAAAAAATCATGTCAGTGGGGCTTTAAAGTTTCATTTCATGAGATATTTCCCAACACACAAACTCGGTTCAGTTCATGCTGAAGTTCTGAGCAAATGCTTGCTTCAAAAGTTAATGTGTTAGCCAAAGTTTACTTTTTGCTTGTTTCAGTAAAAAAAAAAATCCTGGTTATTGATTCATGACATACACAAAAAACAAGAGAAGAAAAAAAAAAAAAAAAAGAAAGAAACTATTAGAACATATTATTCTGTTCTGAAGCTGAAAGAATCAAAGTCCATATGTTTTGTTTTTGAACTTTTTTGGATTGACCATGTGGATGATCTTCACCAGCACATTCTGATTTGGATCAAGACAAGAATATAATTCAGTCTGGATCTGGATCTCGGTCCATACGGGGACCTCTGCTTTGATGCAATAACTTGAATGTTTTATTTTTTAAATTTTGAACAGTTAAAAAATTTAAACAATACCATAAACAACCATAAAAATGTAAATATTTCCACCAAAATATTCTGGAAACATAACAAAAATGTTCAAAAAGGGAACAGGCAGAAGCAATGGCTTGTCTAGTCCTGTCCCTAAACTACAGACACATTCTGAACCAAACCAGATTCGTAAAAATACTTAAGAACACAAAAAAAAAACAAAGTGTGGACCAAAACAAATTGTAGGCAGAAGCACAAGCTTATCACACCTTCACTTCGTTATACATCTAAAATCAAAGTACTGTAGCAGACTATTATCCTGTATATTTGTTTTTTCAAACATATCAACGAATTCCAGCTAAACAAGCTCATAAAAACAAAACACAAAAAAAGGAAAAGCAGAAAAAAACACTCAAGTCCTATCATATTTGTTTAGTAAATGATTTTTATATGTTTTTTTTTAAACTTAGATTGAAAAACACAGTTGAAACTCCTTACGACAACTATTCCACACCTGAATCCCTCTAACTGAAGTACAGTTGTTTTTAATATCTGTCCAAACCTTTTTTTTATATAAACCCTCACGTAAATCATAGTTTTTCTCTTTAATTTTGAACCACTTTTGTACAGCTTGGAATGAGTTTATTATAGGCTTTGTACATACTCAGTGCTGTTCTGTACGGAAGGGTATTGCTCTCATACGTTTCTACATCTATACTTATCACGTTTTCACTTAATAATATCACGTTTTCACTACATAATATCACGTTTTTACTACATAATATCACGTTTTTACTTCATACTTATCACGCTTTTACTACATAATATCACATTTTTACTACATAATATCACAGTTTTACTACATAATATCATGTTTTTACTACATAATATCACGTTTTTACTACGTTTTTACTACATAATATCACGTTTTACTACATAATATCACATTTTTATTTCATACTTATCACGTTTTTACTACATAATATCACATTTTTACTACATAATAACACATTTTTACTACATAATATCACGTTTTTACTTCATACTTATCACGTTTTTTACTACATAATGTCATGTTTTTACTACATAATATCACGTTTTTACTATACATAATAACACGTTTTTACTACATAATATGACGTTTTTACTACATATCACATTTTTACTATACACAATATCACGTTTTTACTACATAATATCACATTTTTACTACATAATATCACGTTTTTACTTCATACTTATCACGTTTTTACTACATAATATCACGTTTTTACTACATAATATCACGTTTTTACTATACATAATATCACGTTTTTACTACATAATATTACGTTTTTACTACATAATATCACGTTTTTTCTACATAATATCACGTTTTTACTACATAATTATCATGTTTTTACTTAATAATTTCTCAAAAAAAATTATTTCATGGATGAGAGCAATACCCTTCCGTAGTACTGAGTCATAACATTTTAAAATGTGCAATGTAAATAACTCATTAGTTGGATCGGAGGCAGTTATAATTCTGATAGCTTTCTTCTGGAAGATGTAAACTGGTTTTGTGTGTGTTTTATATGAGTTTCCCCAGATCTCAACACAATAATTCATGTTCTGCTTTGACACATTTCTTTATCTGCTGCACCAACCAGCAGGGCCTTTTGTCTGAAACCGTATTTTACATCTGTGTCATGTTTACAACCGGTTTGAAAGTGAGCATAAAATCATTAACATATAGACATCAAAGGTTTGTAAATGGGCTTTTCAAATGTCCCTGACACATCTTTGCATAAATAGACTTTTTAAAAGAAGAAAAAGAAAAGGGCAGCCCTGACCTAAATACTTGAGTGAATTTACTTTCCCACAACTTTAATAATAAGTTGAGCTGTTTGGAAACACGTAGCCTGGGAGAAAGTGTGTGTTCAGTCCAGTCCTGCAGGTGTGTGGGTGTGTGTGGGTGTGGTCTGCTCGAACAGGGCGGGGCCACCAGGTGCGTCTCTCCTTCACACGGTGCTCTCCGCAGCTCCGCCCGGTGTCCTGGCTCCGTGTGGACGTGTGAGTGTAAAATGTCGGGTCTGGACCCCCTGAAGTCGGCCATCTCCTTCGAGAACCAGGACGACACGTCTCTGGCTCTGCCGTCCGTCAACCAGTACCGGTCCGGAGCGCAGCGCGTGCGGGACCAGGTCCAAACGATCAAGAGGACGAAGTCGAGACAGTTCAGCACCAAGAGCGGATCCACCTCTCTGTCCCCAACAAGTAAGAGCAGGAAAACACCAGGATTTAATCTGAGAGTTTAAAACCAAAGAGTAGAGACTTTTTATTTATGAGCCCAATGTGGAGTCTTTTATTTCCCTGTTAACAAAACAAGATTCACCAGGAAGCTGTTTGTAATCTATTAAGCCTACAGCAACAAAGGAGATCAGGTTTTCAGATAAACAGCATAATCTATTTTAATTAGCCTATAGGTAAAAAGGATCTATGGTTGTATAGAACCACAGCTACAGGTTAACAACATTTAAAAAAGTTGTCAGCTTGTTTCTGTTTTGACTTGTCTGTCCTTGAATATTTTAATGTCTGTTTTGAGAAACAAATGAAGTGATGCACTTGGTGAGAGAGATTAAGTAATAATTAACTTTTCACTTCATTGGTTTATACAGTAGATAATAAAACTCCTAAAAAGATGCAAATTAT
>JBBPBX010032561.1:22883-33809 GCA_038048925.1 Garcialebias charrua
AACTCATGTTCCCTGAAGTAAGGGAACGAGCTGCAACATACTGAAATTGGGAATTACATACCCGCGTGATTTACCTGAAGTAAAACATTCACGCCTTTACGACAGGTGGGCGTCCGCATCACAACAGAGGCACCGCCCTCTTGGTATAAAGACGTGTGCGCCCATCCTTCTTTCTCCAAGAGCACTTCACCAAGCTTTGGGCATTGAAAAGGCAACCATATGTTGCACCTCGTTCCCTTCCTTCAGGGAACATGAGTTATGGTGCATAACTTTCACTTCCCTTTTCAGTCAGTCCACTCAGTGCAACATATTGACAATGGGAACGCAATCCATTCACGCCCTTGAGATGCTCAGTAAAAATGCATGCTTGTGAGAACTTCTGCCTTCATGCTTTAGGCGTTTTAGCTGATCTCTACTGTGTGCTAGAGCGTACAGCCTAAGTGACGTCAAAGGCAGTAACATCCAAAGACTAATGCTTTGCAAACGTGTTTGTGGAGCTCCAGTTAGCTGCAGCACAAATGTCAGCCATTGACACGTCCTTAAAAAGAGACCATGGGGAAGCTAGGCCCCGAGTGGAATGGGCGTGTATCCCACAGGGCACCTGTTGACCTTTACTGCTGTACGCTCTTTTAATGGCTTCAGTCACCTAGTGTGAGAGACGTTGCTTTGAAAGGGCCCTACCAGCAGCAGGATTGGCAAAACATACAAACAGTTGGTTTGTTTACCTCCAACTGACAGTTCTATGGATGTACACACTCAAGGCCCTGACAGGGCAGAGTGATCTCAACCTCCTCTGCTCCTCAGTGAGGACAGGGTGTGGAGAAAAATCAGAGAGCTCAAAATCCAGACTCCTGGGATTTAGAGTTTGCACTTTTGGCATGTATGCGGGGTTAGGACGCAGAGTGACCTTTGACCCATCAGGGACAAACCTTGTACACATTGGGTGTACAGACAGAGCGTGGAGGTCACCCACATGTTTAGCTGAGCAGAGAGCCAGGAGCAACGCAGTTTTATAAGACAACAAGTCTATTTCAATGCTGCTGAGGGTCTCAAACGGAGGCTCACACAAGGCATCCAGGAGTAGCTGAAGGTCCCACACTGGGGCCAGAGTCCTGCTGGGAGGCCTTTTTCTCAATACGCCCTTCATGAAACGTATCGTGAGAGTTTTTCCCCCCCAGCCTTCGTGACACGCCGAAATGGCTGACAAAAACACCTTAATGGTAGAAAAGGAGCTACCTTTTTCCAGCAGGTCCTTTAAAAATGTGAGAAGCTGGACTAGGATACAGGAACATGAAACAATATTCCTCTCCAGACACCAGGCCTCAAAAATACACAATTTACAAGTGTAGAGAGTCTGAGTTGATCCAACTCTCGTCCCCTGTATTGTGTTAATAACATTACTGGGGAGGCCCGAGGCCCGAGGCCTGTTCCTTTCAGCGGCCAAGCTGTGAGTTGCCAAAGTTCTGGACGTGGGTGGAGAAGCTGCCCGTATGCTTGAGTCAGTAGGTCCCTGTGGGGGGGCAGTTGCCACGGTGTCGCCGACAGCAATGAAATTATTTCTGGGAACCACGGTTTCTGAGGCCACCTGAGGGCTATTAATATTAGGGAAAGAGCTCCCTTCCGTACACGTTCCAGCGTCATCTGAATTAAAGGGACAGGTGGAAACGCGTAATAACGCTTTGATATTTTTGTTAATGAAAAGTGCGTTATAAATTCATTATTATTATTATTATAATACAGCACCCCTACTGGCCAGTCATGGGCCAGCGCGTCCATCCCCATTGTTACGTCTGTCTCTTTCAGTGAAAAGAACAGGGCGCAGTGCGAGTTGGTTTTGCACGCGAACAGATCGACGGACGCCCGACCGAATCGTGACCATACCTTGTCCACTATCCATGGGTTCAGTCTCCATTTTGAGGACCGCAACGGTCCTCTGGAGAAGGTGTCTGCCCCGTAGTTTAGTTCTCCCGGAATGTGTGTCGCCTTCAGTGACAAATTCATAGAAGCATACAACGTGAGCAAACTGTATGTCGGANCGTGACCAGATCTGGTCCACTATCCGTGGGTTCAGTCTCCATTCTGAGGACAGCAGCGGTCCTCCGGAGAGGGTGTCTGCCCCGTAGTTTAGTTCTCCCGGAATGTGTGTCGCCTTCAGTGACAAAATTCTGAGCACACCACGTGAGCAACCTGTGTGTCAGACCGAGGAGGGCCCGGGACCTCGTCCCCCCTCCCTGTTGATGTAGGACACCACTGTCCTGCTGTCTGATTTTATGAGGACATGCTGTTTTGCAATCAGCCCCTTTTTGTAAAAGAGCTTTATTGACAGATAAACAGCTTTTAACTCCAGTAGGTTGATGTGGAGCCGTGCATCCTGTTTTCCCCAGAGCCCTTGGGCATTCTGGTTCCTGCAAACAGCTCCCCATCCCCCCAACGAGGCGTCTGTCATGACAACTATGAGACAGGACTCGTCCCAACGGGACGCCTGTAGTGAACACTGAGGGGTCCCTCCAGGGCTCCAGAGTCATCAGACATTCCTGGTTGACCAGAATCCTTCCTGTCTGCCTGGCAGAGGCAGGAGGTGTTTGTTTGTTTAGCCATATTTGCAGAGCCCGCATTTTCAGCAATGCCTGCGGCACGCATGGGATGGCGGCTGCCAGCAAGCCCAAGAAGCGTTGGCAGAGCCTGACAGACACTCTCTGACCCAGCTGAAAGTGTGTCAGACAAAGGCGTATTGAAGCCACCCTCTCCTCTGAGAGCCATGCTCTGTACGAGATGGTGTTGATCTGTACGCCCAGAAATACGGTAATCTGTGATGGAGTCAGGTTGCTTTTCTGCAGATTTAAAACGAATCCCAGAGCTTCCAGGTGCGTCATCACCATGTGTGTATGCAGCTGGGCTTGTGTTTTGCTGCCTGCGAGAATCAGAAGGTTGTCTAAATAATTCAGAATTCGGACCCCCGACCCCTGAGTGGGGTCAGCGCCGCGTCCAGGCACTTTGTAAAACAACGTGGAGTGGTTTTTAATCCGAAAGGTAAAGCTTTGTATTCGTAGGCTTTCCCTTCGAATGCAAAGCATAGATATTTTCTGTTTCTTCCAAATCCCCACGTGGAAATATGCCTCTTTGAGATCCACAGTGCACGTGTGGTCTCCTTGTCTCACAGACTGTAGAACTTGTCTCAACGTGAGCATTTTGAACCTGTAAGTTGTTATTCTTTTGTTCAAAGCCCTGAGATCCAGGGTCTTAATGTTCGGTCTTTCTTGGGCACGAGGAAGTACTTGCTATAGTGGCCAGTTTTTATTTCTTGTTTTGGGACAACACGGATCACACCTTTCTGTATGATTGCTGTTATTTCCTCCCTCAAGACGTGTGCTCGTTCTGGGTTTATATCTGATTTTAGCACCCCTGTGAATGGAGGTGGCCGTCTGCGGAACTGCAGGCGAAGCCCGTGACATACTGTTGACATGACCCACGTGTTGGGTCGACACGCCCCCCAGGCCTGCGCATGCGCTGCGAGCCTCAGGGGCATGTTTATTGCGGGCTGCCTGCGCCTCGTGGGTGCGGGCGGGGGAGCGTCTGCCCCCCCCCCCCGCTCGGTCCTGAGCGAACTGACCTGCCCGCACGTGGACGCCGTGAAGTCTGTCTGCTCCAGACAGACCACAGACGTCCCGCTGCGGTTCATTATCTGATCTGACACCCTGTGCTGCACGAGGGAGGAGGGGTGTTTGCCCTCTCCCTTTACAGTGACTGTTTTCATAAAAAGGGGGTTGTTGTCCCTGTATATATTTTTTTTTTTCTTCTGGTACTTTATTTTTGTGTTTAGACGTACAGAAACTTGTTTTTAATGCACACATGTCATAAAAAAATTGTTTTGAGCACACAACAATGTCACCAGCTTTTCGTAGTTTTTTACAAATAAAGTCTGGATTTAAGTGTCCTAGTTCCCGTAGCCCGTGGGAGGACGAACCTGTAAAATTGTGGAGCGGGCCCGGTTCGTCAGGCCCGCTTCTGTCTCCCATCCCGGTTTGTTGAGGATGTCCTTGGCGTAACCGCCTGGCGAGGAACGAATATGTTCATGCTCCAGGACTGACCGGCCTGAGATGGACCCGCTGAGGGTCTCTGTCGCTGCTCCCCGTCGTAAGCTGGTCTCTTTTGCGGGGGAGGATGGCGTGTGGCCGAGCGGTGTCGAGGCTGCGTGGGTCTGCTTCTGCTGGTGTCTCTGGGGAGGGGCGAAGGCCATTCTCGGCATCTCCTATCACAGCGCCTCAGCCTGCTTCCTTCGATGCTCCAGCCTGCACTGGAAACGTTCCAGGGCTCCCCCGAAGAGGCCGTCGGCTCAATCGGGTGGTGAAGGAAGGGGTAACGTTGACCTTCAGGCAGGTCCATCAGGGTGAGCCATAGGTGGCGTTGCGCAATGACCACTTCAGCCATGCATCTCCCTTGAGCTATGGCGGTGGTCCCCAACATGTGGAGCACAAAGTCAGTTGCTCTGCGGGCTTCCTCCAGGATGTCTGTCGTCGCCTTTTTGCTTATGGTTACCTGGAGTTCCTGGAGCTTCTCTGCCAGGTACGCCTGCATTAAGGCCAAGGCATTTAACACGCGGGGCGCGAGGCCCTGAGCTCTGTAGCATTAGTCGAGCTGAGCAACCGAAGAGCGGCAGGCTTTGCTGGGAAGAGTTGGTTTTGTGCCCGACGTCCTGTGGGGCTAAGTGAGCCGCCAGCGTGTCCTCCATTTGCGGCACGTTGGCGATTCCTGCTGCCTCCATTCCGGCGACGTCGAGGAACTGAGAGAGCGGCAGAAGCATGGGAGCTCTGGGTTTGGCCCAGGTGCGGGTTCAGTGAGAAAATCAGGGAAAATCGGCATCCTATGTCTCATGGCCGACTTCTGCTTCGCGGAGAAGTAGGTGCCCGCCAACCTCGTAACCTGCTGGCGAGGTGGGGGTTCTGGACAAGCAATTTGCAACGCATCCGTCGCCCTGCGACACAATTCGAAGAGAGCGGGGATGGATGCGTCTGTCTCCGGCAGAGCTGCCGTCGGGTTCTGGGGGAATTCTTCGTTTTCCCCTTCGTCCTCGTTGTCGGCCTCTTCGTCCGAAATCTCACCTGAGGCTGTGAGCGAGAGTTCGTCCGCATTCATCAGGCCTCGTGTGTCGAACTCAGCCGTCGAGTCCCCGACGGGTGCCGCCATGTCCATACTGTCCCCCCATTCGACCTGTCCACTGTCCTCCAGATCAATGTTCTCGAGCTCCGGAGTGGAAGTGAGTGGTTCTGTAAGGTCTGGGTCCCGTGTTGGCCCGGCGCCGCCCATGGCCTTGGCCACGATGTCCACGCGACACATCCTCGTAGCGTCTGTCATCTGGCTGCAGTGCGGGCAGGAGTCGGGGGATTCCAACGTTGTTTTAGCGTGTAACATCCCTAGGCAGACTGGACATGCCTTGTGGGTGTCCGTCGCCGAGAGGGGGTACCCGTAGCCGTTGGGGCAGGCTCGGGAGCTGGGGCTTGCTGGCCTGCTGGTTCTTTTAGCGTTTTTCGCTTTTCGCTTCCCTTTCTCGGGCGCCATGGCTGAGAAAGATGAGCTGGTTAGCGTGCTAACATTGTCCGAAGACGTCTCGTTCTTCGCGGCGCTTTCGTTGGCTAGCCCGCTACTCGTTAGCAAGGTAGCGGTGTGACGCAGTTAGTGCCGTTGAGCGAAGTCTGCGAAGAGAGAATAAAAAAAACCTCAAGGTCAAATAAAAGATGCTGGACTAGCTTTTGCTAGCCCAGCCACACACAGGAATTTTCTTTGTGCGCTCGGAGTAGGGAGCGAGCTCACCTCAGATAGAGCACAGTAGCACAGAGAAGTCCCGCGAAGTTTAGGTATAAGCGAGGTGAAGGGCTTAAAAGAGACAGAAGGATGGGCGCACGCGTCTTTATACCAAGAGGGTGGGGCCTCTGTGGTGACGCTGACGCCCACCTGCCGTAAAGGTGTGAATGTATTACTTCAGGTAAATCGCGCGGGGACGCAATTCCCATTTTTAATATGTTGCACTGAGTTGACTGACTGAAAAGGGAACTAGAAACATCAAAGTCCTGCCCCTCAAATTTCTTTTGGTGACTCCTGCTCTAATCCTAACACTAATCTAATCTAAGCTGCCCTTGTCATCACTCAAACCTCCTACTATAACCACTGTAGTGATACAACCTTGAGTTTGAAGCACGTCTCTGATCGTTTTCAGTAATGAACTTTTTGGGAGTTATTCCTGAAGGGACAATAATACTTTTATTACTTTAATTTGAATCAAACATCATAAATTAAGTCATCCAGAGACTTCTTTTAATTTGTGTTAATTCAAATGTCATCAATGAATAACGTGTTATTTGTACAATCATTAGTGCATTTAATGTTTGATAGTCAAGGACTATTTAATTCAAACTGGACATTTCCTCAAAATGTTGTACATGAAGGATTTCTCCTCTCGAACACTCCTGTCCTGCAGCAGCTCCACTGGCTCCCGGTTAAATCACGCATCATCTTCAAAATTCTACTCCTCACGTTCAAAGCTATCCACAACCTTGCCCCTCCTTATCAATCTGACCTCCTACAAATCTCCATCCCATCATGCTCTCTCAGATCCTCCTCTTCACTACACCTCCATGTACCCTCTGCTCACCTCTCTACCATGGGGAGCAGGGCCTTCACCTGCTCTGCCCCTCACCTCTGGAACGCTCTACCGCCAGACCTTCGAAACACCACCTCCCTTTCTCTGTTCAAGACTGCCCTGAAAACACATCTCTTTAGACTAGCTTATCATTAACTTTACTAAATGTATTTTATATTATTTTGTATTTTATATTCTTTATGTATTTTATATTTCAATTTATTACTGATAATGTTTGAACTATATTTGTTTGTTAAGTGCCCTTGGGTGTCTTGAAAGGCGCTTTTAAATAAAATGATTATTATTATTATTATTATAATCCATAGTTTACATTGGTTCTAGGACTACCGGTATATGTTTAATTTACCCAGCATCTTATTCTGGACCCAAAAAATCCCTTTTGTTGGTCTTAAAATTGAGTGAAACAATTTTTCCATGTGTATTTTACCGCGTAAGCGTTCATGTTGTAAATGAGTCCCCATGGCTCAACGAGGATAGCCTGTATAAATAAAGGTTGAATGAATGTTTCCTCCAGAGCAAAGTCACTTTTGACTTCTGCCTAACACCGCAGAGTGCACAGCTGAGGAGAAGTCATTTAAGAAACGTCTGAGACCACAGTGCATGGGTCATGTAGAGTGTAAAGTTTTACTGTCTTTGTGATAGTGTGATAATTTGGTCCTCTGTGCTCCAGTAATAATCCATTAGTGACCTGAGTCTTAAATGTCCAGGTGAAAGATTACACAAAGATAAATTGTCACTAAGTCTACTATGGTACCTGCACATTTAATGTCTGAATCAATCTTTCTGAATGTGTTTGACCTCACTCTTAAAGTGGGACAGCTAATTTAAGTTTCCATCTATAAATATGGTCCTTTACCTTTCTTTGTCTGCCTGACCTCTTTATTTCTTGACCTGTGCTCTTAATCTACATCTTGGCTCTTGCTGCAACAAATATCCACATCCCACTTCATGAGGTGGAAGGTTCATAAATCCAGAATTTCAAGCTCTTTCAAACTTCAAACATTTGCTCTAGAAACAACTTGTTTTCAAATTATGCATGACTCTAACTTTAGTCATGTTGTGAAGGAACTTCCTGAAGGACTGGAGATCACCTGTGTCTACTTTATTTTCTTGCCCACTCTTGCACTATCCACCCCCTCTGGTCTCAGGTTATTTTTGCTGCAGCACACAGAGTGCCTTCCACACGTTATTTTTTTTTTTCTTCTTTTTTTCTTCTGCTTTTTCTTTTCTTTTCAATTTGGTAAGCTCTTCTATTTTACTACAAGCCAACTTCTTTGGTCATGGCTTCATGGGCAGTTGTGGTTAACAGCAAAGTTGCCCTTTTCCTATATATATATTCTCATTCTTTATACAACCTTTTTACTTTATTGCCATTAAACCACTGACTTTATTTGTCCCAAATTATCCTTTCTGTTGCCTTGACACCAATCTCTTCCTCTCCTTATTTTTTTCTTCCTACTGTGTTTTTTTTTTTTTCCATCTTGCCATGCAGTTACAAAGACAAGTCGAAGCATAGGCCTACCTGTTTATTTCACATGGCTCAGAAAAATCAGTGATTTACATGATTATATGATGCGCCTGTGGATGAGTGGTTAGAGCAGTCCTCCTCCAATGCAAGAGTTGGGAGTTTGATTCCACCAGCAATCACATGCCAAAGTGTCCCTGGGCAAGACACTGAACCATTGCATTCGATGTGTGTCCCATTTGTGTATGAATTTTATAAAGCACTGATTAGTCTATGTATAGATCTAGTAAAGTGCTGTATGAATGTATAAATGAGGACACAGATTGTAATTTAAAGCAATTTGAGTATATTGATAAGATAGAAAGACACTATAAGGATAGTCCATTTAACATTTACCCTATGTAGTTTACAAATGCACTCAAACATGACAAACACTCACAACCTTTGACATTCTATTCATACAAGCCAGCACCAAGATAATTTAAACATGGCGTGTGGGGTCTTTGATACATCTGGGTAGGTTTCTTTTGTTTCTCCTTCTATCATGCTGTTTGTCGATCAGAAAGCAACTGGTTAATTAGGTCTAAAACCCATAGCGAATGGATATTTTTATATTGTTAAACTAACATATGAGCTGGATTTGGTACATCTCATGGTTTCACTTTATTTTAAACTGTTTAATATGTAAAAATAGACAAAAATCAATGTGTAGTTTGATAGCTAGTTTTATCACCTTTCTCTAGTGTCAGGTTCAAACGTTACATTTGATTGCTCTGACATTTCTGTTTGGAATTTGCCTGTTAGCCTTGCTCATGAATGTTTTTTTTCACTGGGCTATCCGGTTAATCTCGAAAAATAAAAAATTTTTGAATAAAATGCATGTTACATTAAATGAAAATCCTAAACTCACTTTAGATTGAGTTTACATAATTATGACATCTTATAATGGTCAATCATTAAAAAAGAAGAATATTAATTTGTTCAGTTTGAGTTTTGAAATTAGAGTTGAAATGTTGAGAAAAAGTCAAAACATTGAGGGAAAAAACAACAAAATTGTGTAAAATTTAAACAACATTCAAATTGTCTAAAGGTAATTTGCGGGGTCCTGTGATGGACTTGCCACCATCCAGGATGTACCCTGCCTTTAATATAGTCACTGCTTGAAGATAAGCACCAGCACCCCATGACCCTGTAAAGCAAAGAAAATGAATGGATGGATGGACGTAGGGTTGCCAGATAGGAAATGACAAAATTTTAAACTGTAGCTTTACAATGATCAAATTTGAATCCAAAACAATATTTGCTAATAGTTGGTACACTTTCTAACTCAGTGGGTGGAGGGGAATGCACTTTCTTGAGTTGATGTGCATTGGTAAGATTAGGTTAATGTTTGTGTGCATGTGTGTGTGTGTGATTGACTGATTGATTGATGTTTATGTTTATGTTTATTAAATGTGTTCATTTATTTTACAAAATAAACAATACAAGACAATCCCATAAATGATAATGTACAAAATATAAAAAATGAAAGGTAGCAGAAAGAAGAATAAATCTTATTATATCTGCCCCTTTTTTCGAACAATCAGATTAAACAATAATAATCTTCAACCAACAGTACAGTAGTTTGATTGATTGATTGATTGATTGATATATTGATTGATTGAGAAACATGAGCACAGGAGAGTACGTGAGATTTTCACATGGCCAGCATACCATCTGGCTGGTCAGCTCAAACTTTCTGATGATATGTGGATGTTCAGGTGAATAAAAATGGAAATACTCATTTTGTGCATGAAGGTTTTCTAAACTATTCATTGTATATACCATAGACCCAAAAACGATTGCTCAAGTACAATAATTATTGTACGTCTGGCAACACTG
This sequence comes from Garcialebias charrua, assembly GCA_038048925.1. Lineage (NCBI taxonomy): Eukaryota > Metazoa > Chordata > Actinopteri > Cyprinodontiformes > Rivulidae > Garcialebias > Garcialebias charrua. The sequence continues at coordinate 32,885 of JBBPBX010032561.1, forward strand.
AGTAAACATTATGAACTCTGCTGCGCGCTTTTTGACCAACACACGAAAATATGAACACATCACTCCTGTCCTGTCCTCTCTACACTGGCTCCCGGTTCAGTTCAGGATACAGTTCAAACTGTTGCTGTTTGTCTTCAAAGCTCTGAATGGACTTGCACCTCTCTACATCTCAGAACTTTTGAAAGCCCATCAGCCCGGCAGAGCTTTACGATCTGCCAGTCAACACCTGCTGGAGGTGCCTCGCTCAAGGTACAAACAATGGGGAGACCGGTCATTTTCTGTTGCCGGCCCAAAAGCCTGGAACAGCCTCCCCCTTGAGCTGCGTGCCACCTCTGATCTGACTCTGTTCAAAACCAGACTGAAGACCCACTTGTTCAAAAAAGCTTTCAGTGTGTAACTTTTATTACTTTTGGTATTTTAGTATGTAGCATTTTTTATTTCCATTGCCTTCTTTTATTACTGTTGTTTTTTATTCTATTTTCACTGATTTATTGTTCCAGTTTATTCATCTTTTTATCCTGTTAAGCACCTTGGTCAATGCAAGGCATTGTAGGAAGGTGCTATACAAATAAAGTTTATTATTATTATTAACATTATGTTGACGCTGTGGCTGAGTGGTTAGAACAGTCATCCTCCAATGGGAGAGTTGGAGGCACAATTCCACCAGCAGTCAGACGTTGAAGTGTCCCTGGGCAAGGCAGTGAATCCCTCACTGCCTCTGATGTGTGTCCCATCAGTGTATGAATGTGATCTAAATCACTGATTAGTCTACAGATTTGGATGAGCTTTGTAGAGTAGAGTGAATGGGTAAATGAGGCACAGATTGTAGTGCAAAGTGCTTTGAGCATCTTCATATGATAGAAAGGCGCTACATGCCTACAAGCCATTTACTATTTAATACTATAACCTTATATATATGTGTATG
>JBBPBX010032562.1:8192-18344 GCA_038048925.1 Garcialebias charrua
TATCAAAAAGGCGTTCAATACAGGATCAACTGGACTTTATTTGTTGCAGAAAACGTTTCGACTTCTGTCCAGAAGTCTTTTTCAATTCTGAATGAACAGAAGTCGACAGAAGAAGTCAACAGAACTGGACAGAAGTCGAAACGTTTTCTGCAACAAATAAAAGTCCAGTTGATCCTGTATTGAACGCCTTTTTTGATTTTATCATGTCCTGGACGACTGAGAATCTTCACCAGCATTCATGATTTATCGTCTACTGCTGTGGTTAGCTTAGCATGTCGCTACTTTACATGCTAACTTCCACACGGTAACACTCACAACAAAGTGCTGGTTCTGGGGCCTCATGTACAAAGACTTGCGTGGATTTCTTACTGAAAAGTTGTGTACGGTCAAATCCAGAAAACTACGTACGCACAAAAAAATCCAGATGTATCAAACTGTGCATACACCGGAATCCACGCACATTGCTTTTGTACATCACAACCAACGTGGAATTGAGCGCACATGAGAGAGTGGCCGACTCCGCCTTTGACACGCCTCCATATAAATATGCAAATTCATTTAAATTTGCCCTGCACGTTAGGAATGTCGTCTTTGCTCTATTGCAAATCATGTCGAAACGTGGAAAAAAGAGGAACTTCACGGACTGTGAACTGGAGACACTTCTGAGTGACGTAGAGAGGCACAGAAAAAGGTTTTGTTTGGCACGCTCAGCGCATAGCAAACCATCCACTTTTAAACAAGAAGTTGACCCAGCTGTTTTAACTAGGGATGGGGCCGATCCGATCCAGTATCGGTATCGGTATCCGATACCAGCATTATTTAAAGGGGACCACACATGCAAAATTCACTTTTTAATGTTTTTTTACTAAACTTTGGGTATTTACTTCATAAAAAAACAGTCCTTGTGCCAAAAAAATGCACCCAGTGGTTTATTTACTCTAAGTAGATTTATTTATTTTTGATAAATACACCAGGATTCACACTTCCTGCATTTATTGACGTCACAAGCCGCCAGCCAATCAGATCAAACCTGAGTCCAGCCCCTCACCTAGCAACCCCTGGTTAGGCTCAACCCACTTCTGTATTAAACACATGACTGTTGTTTTTCATGATTTCATCTCATCTTTTGTTTATATGTTCTTAATTTCATGTGTACAGCACTTTGTTGCAGCTGTGTTTTTTTAAATGGCTTTATAAATAAAGTATAATTGTTATTTTTATGTTTTAGTTCAATTTTTAGTGTATTTGCGATCGCTGCCAACGCGCAGCCGGCAAAAATTAAACGAGCGGACCACAGGCGGAAGGACCGGGTTCGACGGGACCCTCTTCCGGCGCGATGGAGCGGAGCTTCAACTGTACAGCCTTGCAGCAGCCTCGCAGCAGGCTCGCAGCAAGAGGACCTTCTCCTTACAGATTAATTTACGGGAGACACTTGGTGAACTTTGTGTTGTCTTCACTGGAACAGCGATAACTCCCAAAATCTCATCGCGTGCAACGAGCGGAGCTGGCGAAAACCGGAAGAGGAACAAGCTAACATTAGCTTCGGATTCGGGTGGTCTAATGCTAAAAGGAGCAGCAAACTGCGGCGCGCTCAGACGGGTTTCGGTAAGTTATCTTAAGCTAACACTAACAGTAAGTCAAATGAGTAATAAAAAAAGAGCTAATTTTAAAACAACAACACATTACAGATACTGGCTGTTACAGAGGGCGTGAACAGATCGTTGAAGGGCGTGGACTTCAAGAAACCGGTCGTTCAAAACGAAAGTTAAAAATGGCAGAATTAAAAAGGGTATAATTGATTATCTAATAATTATTTTGTGCATTAAATTGAAGGAATAGGGTCTGGATATCCCACAGAAATACCATAAAAATTTAAAAAATACATCTGAGGTCCCCTTTAAGTATCGGGTATCGGATCAAACCTGCCGATACTTTTCCGATCCAGCTTCAAAGAGCACTTGTGTTCAATCACAATCTGTGACTGCCCTTTTTAACATTGTGTGAGATAAACCCAATGAAGACACTTAAGCCTTACAATAGTGGGGGGTTCCCTATTGTAAGGCTTAAGAGTGTCTTCATTGGGTTTATCTCATACAATGTTAAAATGAATAGTTTGGGTGCAAAAGTTTCATTATACAGAGTCAAATACCTGAACAGTATCGGATCGGGGAAGTATCGGTATTGGTCGATACTGAGTTCATAAGTATCGGTATCGGATCGGAAGTGAGAAATGTGGATCGGTGCATCCCTAGTTTTAACATGCATTGATAGGTCAGTGGGTAGCGTGGCTGCCTTTTGTCCCAAAGGTCATGAGTTCGAATCCCGCATGGTACAATGTTTGTTTTTATTTATTCATTCCAGATTTAAAGAACACAAGAAAACTATTTAGAATGAACAACATGAAATGAAACAATACATGAAATGAAGGAAAAAGAGGATTTCTTGTGGGGTTTTTTTTTAAATAGTTTTCTTGTGTTCTTTAAATCTGGAATGAATTAAAAAAAAAGAAAAACGTTGTTTTCATTTAAATATACCCTGCAACAGAGGAATGTCGTCTTGTCCCATCATGCATCACGTTCTTCAACTGCTAAAACAGCTAAAAATGAACAAAAAACAAGAATTTAAGCTGTGCAGAACTATTCAGTCTTTCTGTTTTTTATATTTTTTGCAGGTTGTATTCTGATTGCGTCCATGTGGATGTAATAATTGTTCATCATGTGTGTTTGGGTGGAAATAATCATTATTACCCCATCATGAACAGTTTCCAGAATCACCTGTAGGTGTCGCCAAAGGAACACAAACCACAGAAACGTGCGTACGCCTGCACTGGAGCTGCCGTGGCGGTGCGGACATATCCACGTTCAGTTCTGTTTTGATACATACGGAGTTTTGCGTGGATAGTGACGTACGCACGGTTTTTGTGTGTACGCACCGTTGATACATGAGGCCCATGGTCCTTGTTGAGCCTGGACTGTTTGTTGGCTGTGTGTTATTTTAGTTAAAAATTTATTTAGCTGGTTAGATAGGATTGAGACAGTTTACAACTTTTTTTCAAGATAGATCGAATCAAAAATGACAGCAGGTCTCAAAACATGATCCGTCATTAAACCAGAGTTATTAAAGCACACTTAAAATAATGATGTGAATAAAATAATGATGTGAATAAAAGAAGAGAAAAATGCACATGAATCTAAAATTGTACTAAGATGTGAGTAAATATCTGTTAAAGTATTTACTAAACAAATCTGTTGGTAAATAATATAAATACATGTGTGTGTTACGTATACATAAACAGTATAACATACACTGTGTATGTGTATACTGTATACACACTGTATATACAGTATACACAAACATACTGTACATACATACTGTATATACTGTACTGTATATGCATGATACACACACATTGTATTTAATATACATAATATTTGAACACTGCAACAATGTCAGACTAGAACTATCAGTTTGTTTTGATTTTAGGTCCCCCTTTACTCTCATGTGAATAAAGCAGTGGGATTCTGTCTGTACAGAAAATATTCCATAACACAAGTTCATCTTTTGGGTATTACTACATTTGTTCTATTGAATTATTTCTTTTTTCAGGAAGGCCTGCACACCAGTCAAACACAGACTGGTCTCCTACACTGAAGTTGACAGACACACTTACTCTGAGAAAGTCAGTAGCAGAGGAACAGCAGGAAATGACACAAGCAACTGGCACAATAATTCAAAAATATTAAAGTAAATCTAAGATAAAATTACTGAAATCAGTATAAAATTGAACATATGTGTTTATGAATTATTAAAAATGTTAGGAGAAACTTTTTTTATTTTTTTCTACTTTGAGTAGCAAACTTGGAGTCTTATTTCAGACTTTGTGATGCAAAAATGGCAATGTTTACTAATCTTTTATTTTTTAAGGTACAGACGAGTGAAGGTCCGAGTTCCATCCAAAGAAAAGAGAAGACCTGGGTCCAGTCTTGGATTCCGGAGGGGTTGGCTGCTCCAGTCGGGTGGTTTGACATGACGAGGAATCTGTTCCAGTTTGTTTAAAATCAGAAACTGCGCTCGGCTCCATCATTCTTTGTTGAAGAGTGTTTTTGATCTGATATTTATTCTGTAGCCAATTCATTTTCATTAAAAGACATAAAACCAAATGTACTTGAAAAGCAGATTTATTTATAGAAAATTATATTTTCACTCATTTGTTGCTGTGGTGCATGAATGCACACAACTTCTGGACAAAGTGGAGCTTCAGCCATCTCCTGGGACTCTCAGTACCTTACACAGAAATAGACCCCTTTCACGGCTCGTCATCAACCCTGGAAAAATACCGGAAGTAGCCATCTTGGCGACATAGCTGTGTTAGCCTCAAAGCTATTGTAGTGGTGCGTCGCGTCTGGTCACACAAAATCAAAAAATGGTGAATTATTGTCGTGTCCATGGCTGCCACAATCGGTCAGATTGAGAGAAAAACCTTCTGTTTTACAGATTACCACTCGTGATCACAAATCAAGGTGAAGTAATTCAGCAGTTATCAGAGGAACGTCGACGTCTGTGGCTGCCAGCCTAAACCAGAATTCTGATAGTTTGAGGAAAAAGTCAGAATTTTGACTTTAATTTCAGAATGCTGATAAAAAATTACTTTGGCCACCATGGCCATAATCCCCCTCTGTAAAAACATCAGTACAACTGTTAGCTTGTTAATAAGAGTAAACTCTCAGTGCAGCTATTATGATGTTACTGATGACTAATTAGTACATTAGGGCAGCTGCGGCTCAGTAGTTGGAGCTGTTGTAATACAATGCAAGAGTTGGGGGTTCAATTCCACCAGCAGTTACATGCTGAAGTGTCCCTGGGCAAGACACTGAACCCCTCATTGCCTCCAGTGTGTGTCCCATCAGTGTATGGATGTGATAAAGCTCTGATTACTGTATTCTCTGTATGGATCTAGATGAGGACAGCGTGTGTTGTAAAGAGCTTTGAATATCTTGATTAGATAGAAAACTGATCTATACAGTCCATTTACAAATACTGTATTACCGTGTTGCCTATATATTATTTTGTAGCAAAGGTGGTGCAAATAAAAATGTGAAGTAAACAAACTGAAGTGCTTGAATTTGTCAGTTAAAAAACTAAACATCAATCAACTGCGTAATAAAACTAAATTCAGAAACTCGTGCTGGACAGTGTGAAGCCTTAAATCAGAATTCAGTGCTTTACTTGCCCTGAGCTTGTGCTGTCTAATGATCATCAGACATCTTCCCTCAGGTTAAAGGTCAGTCTGATAAAGAATGAGCTTTAATATGAATACCCTGATGCATGCTCAATAATACAGGTAGAAAAATCTAAGTCTGGTTCTCTGGACATTCAAAAAAACAAAAAAAGCAAAAAAAATTGTAGAAACGTTTCGTCTTTCGTCCGAAAAACTTCCTCAGTCTGAGCTGCTGTATTCAGCTCAGTCTTATAAATAGCACCCTTTCACAGTGGATCAACCAGTTGGCTGAAGACAGCCAAAACCAGCTGCTCACATGATCAAGGAGGACCATCAGCCTAACGATGGATCGTTAGCACCCTGATGGTTGTTTGCTATTCACAGAGGGCTGAGTGCTACTAGCAATAACAGCATTGTAAATGGGGGATAGTTGAACCCGGAGGCCTCCACCTCTGTTTAATGATGGGTGGTTTCTTTTCAAAAGATGGCCTCCTTTACTCCTCTCTCAAACCATTGTTCCTCTCTATCAAGGATGTGAACATCTTCATATCTGAAAGAGTGAAAAGAAACCACCCATCATTAAACAGGTGGAAGCCTCCGTGTTCAACTGTCCCCCTCTTACAATGCTGATATTGCTAGTAACACTCAGCCCTCTGTGAATAGCAAACAACCATCAGGGTGCTAACGATCCATCGTTAGGCTGATAATAATAATAATAATAATGAATTCGATTTATAATGCACTTTTCATTAATAAAAATCTCAAAGTGCTACAAAGTGTAACAAAGCAAAGATCAAAATAAAACAAGTGATAAAATCAAGTAAAATCAATAATGATATCAGCTAAGATCAAAGATAAAATCATGTGGAGGCAGAATAGGCTTGCTTAAAAAGAAAAGTCTTTATGCTGCTTTTAAAGTCAACCAGTGACTGTGGAGCTCTCAGGTCGTCAGGGAGGGAGTTCCACAGGCGGGGGGCAGCCACACAGAATGCTCGGTCTCCCATGGTCCTCCTTGATCATGTGAGCAGCTGGTTTTGGCTGTCTTCAGCCAACTGGTTGATCCACTGTGAGAGGGTGCTATTTATAAGACTGAGCTGAATACAGCATCTCAGACTGAGGAAGTTTTTCGGACGAAAGACGAAACGTTTCTACATTTTTTTTGTGCCTTTTTTTGTTTTTTTGAATGTCCAGAGGACCAGACGTAGCTTTTTTAGATTTAATATGAATACTTATTTACTCCTAAAAAGCAGACGACTCCACATCTTTAAAACTCCTGACTTCTCATGTACCTCGCTCTTCACCGAGTATCCACGTTGTTGAAAAGCAGCATTTACCAAGAAGACTTCAAAATGTCTCCCTGATGCAACAAACAGGAGATTTATTTGTTCTCAGCTTATCTGTGCTGTCATGGTTACTGAATGTGGAGACTCTTCGTTCTTATTTCCCCTGAACTGTGCAGGAAGCCAGCATTTATCAGCGTGGGGTCCGTTCCAAGCGCAGGAAGATGGAGCTAATTATTATTTGAAGGGTCTATTTTTGAGCCGTACTCATGGACTGAACTGAGAAAGAATAATCTGGTTAACATGCGACACAAGTGATCCAGTTGAAGATGCACATCATTTTCTTCTGCAGCCCGCAGGGTCTTGTGAACATCTGTGAACATTTTTAGGTTCTGTTAAACATTTGAAAGGGTGTGGAGGTGCTTTTATATTTGTGATATACTGTTAACGGTTTGGTTGCATTAACCATTAACCGTCTGCCAAAAGCATCGTTATTTAATTACAGCATGTTTCAGCCCTGCTAAATTACTGGTACTGATTCATTCTTGACATTCTCTCAATTTTAAGAACTACAAATTTTGCTCATTTCATTTCTGTATGAAATTAATTGACTTATTAACATTCAGGTGTTCTCTACATGGTGGGAAACTTGAAGTTGCGATGGAAAAACCGCAGCCACAAATGTGTTTTTCCTGATTTCTTGAGCACTCAGGTCGCAGTATCTTCTTTTTGTGACTGATGAAGCGGTTCTGCTAATAATTCTGTTGTGTCTGTCATTCGCAGCTTGCATTAAATTTGCATTAAAATGAATTCAAATCCTTGTTTGGTATCACAAGACAACAGTTTCTCCTGCCAAAGTGCTCATCTTGGTGCAACCAAAACATGAATATAATTGAATAAAACTCAACAAATGCCATTTGGATCTACAATGGATGTTGATGTTGATGATCCGATGTTTCACTGAATGTCTTCATGGTAACACCACCCAAGATGTCCATTTAACGTGTAACACTGATCAGAGTCCACGTTTCTACAGAAAACTGGAGCAATCAGCTTGTTCTGAACACAGAATTAGGCCCTCTTTTGGCAGGCAGACTGCAAATGTTGTCATCTATTTCCTGGCAATTTAATCTTTAGGCACACATAAACAAACTGAAGCAGTCATCCATTACTGAGCTCTATCTGAGTGGAGATAAACAGTCGCTCTGCTTTCCATTACGCCTTCCTTGATAACTCCTTTTGGTCTGCGGTGTATTCATGAGAGGGACTGAGCTGTGGAATACGTCAAACTTTCCTTAAGTTCAAACTTGACAGCAGACAAAGAAAAGTCTTTGTTTGGGTTCAGAGCAGCTGTTAACCATGTTAGCGGGATGTTACTAAACGTGTCATGAAGCTCGAATAAAAAAGAAAACAAAAAGAGAGCGTTGAGGGTTGTTGTTAAAGACTTTTAATGAAGCATGAATCCAAAAAGCTCGGGGACAGATCAGACCAGGGACGGGTCACAACACATTCAAACAGTTTGAATAATCCAATGCAAACAGTGGATGTGCACAGATCCACGACGTATTCACAGACCGGTTCAAACACACCTGGACCTGAGGTGAGCGAGCTGATGTGAGAGCGGGCGTCGGACTGTCACCAAGACACTGGGGTAGAACGGTTTGGACATCATTCCTGCATCAAACGGCTGATTGTGTGACCGTGCAACACATGAGGACATCGTACAGTGTGTTCTGTTATCTCTCCGTCTTTAGTTCTGCTTGAACAGCTACTGTTCAAGCAAACTTCATGTTCCCTCCACGTCATTATCCCCACGGCTTGAAATGATCACGAACTCGTTTGCATTTCACTGAACACTTTCTGCAGATGCTCGGCGTCCAGAGACCGGGGGTTTTGTGTTATTTACAACGCCAGCTCGCGTCTCACGAAACATCTGCTTTCACGGTGAAAAAGAAGCGGATGAAACGGCAAAAGACAGTTTTCTTTTTTTTTAAAAAGCACAAGAAATTGGTGCACGAAATGACTCCATGCTCGAAAAAGAAAGCAAACCATTAAAAATCCCCGGAACAAAACACGCATGCTCATTTTCTACCGACAAACACCGGCACAACTGTCTCAGTAATGCTGCAGTCCGAGTCCAACCAGGAGTTCAAAATATGTGCGCACAAGATAAATACGACATCTGTTTTCTCTATAAAATCTTTTCAGAGAAGTAAATATTTGCAGGATGATAGTGCGTTATTTTAACTTTAAAATTTTTTTATTGGCTGGAGGCAGCAGAGGTGGGGTGAACGGGTCATTGATATTTAGGAAGTGCTTGTTTGAAGGCAAACCCTTGGTGAAAACAGCGCCAGCAATCGATCTATATATCTGTACAAGTTCATTTCATTTTTAAAATAAAACTCCATTAAGAACGACACGCTAAAAGCGAAATAATCATACAAATACAGCGGCCAGTTCATAAAATCTGTTGTTCTGTTGAACTTTTCCCTGAACGTTTGAGTTAAATATGATCTGATCAGCAGAACAGACTAAAGCTCTGGTACATGAATATAAAACCACTTTTATATTAAATCTTGTTTTCAAACATCACTTGTTATAAGGCATGGGAGAAATGCATATTTTCATGCTTCGTGGTGACTTCTCTGCAGTTAGAGGTAAGAACGCACCGAGTAGCTAAACATGGAAAGAAGCGTCTATTTTGTTCAGAGCGTGTCGTACGCTGCCGCCTACAGGGGGCGCTGCTGAGCACGCCGTCCCTGAGAGAGCTGGAAGCAAAGAAGCGCACTCGTGTTTGGCGGTGACACAAGCAAGCCACCAGTCGTCCAGATAAACTGGATGACGGGCGTCAGGGATTCAAACGGAACCAAAACAGGCCTAAAAGTAAAAGGAGAGGCTAGCTTTACCGTATTACCGGCAACTTCGAATGGTTACGGTAAAACGTAATTAGGAGCTAACATTGTAAACTATTCATCTGCAACATTCTCATAGTTTAAAATAAAAATATTTCTTTGTTTCAAAACTAATTAAAATGTCCCATTCAAATATACTTTAAACAATATAATCACATAAATAAATGTAATTGATCATTTATAACATCCTTAACTTTAAAAGTGACTTTAGCAAATTTGGGCTCAGCAAACAGCTGACACTACCTCCCTCTGTGACTGCGGCGGCGTCTACGCCGCTCTGCTTCGGGGACGGGCACTGATTAAAAGCGGGCTAATTTGAAGAGTTATTTCAATCATAAGTACAGTAACTTCTTTTTTTTTATTTTTTACTCACAACACTTAAAAACTGTTTCTTCACGGTGCTTTTCCAGTTTGTGTGGTTTTTTATCAAATGTAACACCCATCACCCACTCCCCAGAAAACCAACCGGACCATCCAGGCAGCTGGGGACACCCTGGACACGTCTCCAGTCCATCACAGGGACACATAGAGACAAATAACCACACCTAGAGACAATTTAGAGTTACCAATCAGTCTAACATGCATGTTTTTGGTCTGTGGGAGGAAACTGGAGAAAACCCACGCATGCACAAAGAGAACATGCAACCTCCACCCAGAAAGGTCCCCGGAGCAGGATTTGAACTGGGGCAACCTGCTCGCTGAGAGGCGGCAGCTCTACCCACTGCGCCACTGTGCAGCCCAC
>JBBPBX010032563.1:0-25823 GCA_038048925.1 Garcialebias charrua
AAGACCTTTCTTTTCAACCGAGCATACTCTACCTCCTCATGATTCTACTTTTGATCTTAGTTGACACTGTTATTGATTTTACTAGTTTTATTACTTGTTTTATTGACATTTAATTCAGTTGCACTTTGTAGCACTTTGAGATTTTCATTAATGAAAAGTGCGTTATAAATTGAATTCATTATTATTATTATTATTATCTCTACTGTAGTCTAAATTCATTCATTCATTCAACCTTTATTTAGTCAGGTAAATCTTATTGAGCTTCGAGGGCTCATTTACGAAAGCGACCTGCTATAAACTAAAGAATGATGAACAGCAATGGTACAAGTACATTAAACAATAGACAAAAGAAAAAGAAAAAGTAGCAAAAACTAGCAAACATTATAAGGTAGATGTACAAAATCAAAAACAGGAACAAATCAGCATTGGTTTTTGCCAGGATTCCAACAGATTCTGAAAATCATTTAGAGAGGTCAGGGCCGAGAGCTTCAGATCTTTTTGTAAGATATTCCAGGAAGCAGGAGCAGAGTAGGAGAAGGCCCTTTTTCCAAGTTCAGTCCTCACTGACGGAACACTGCAGGTAATCATGTCCTGAGAGCGCACACTGTAGCTGCACTCACGCAAAGACATGTAGGAGGAGATGTATGAGGGCAGCAGACCAAGAAGTGATTTAAAGATGAAAATGTACCAGTGGAAGAGTCTGCGTGAGGTTAATGATGTCCAATTAACCAGTGAATACAGGGTGCAGTGGTGGGTACGATAATCACAGCCAGTTATGAATCTTAGTGCACCATGATAGACAACATCCGCAGGGTGCTAAATGTCTATCGTTTCTACCGTGTACCACATACAGGTAGTCTCCGACTTACGAGCGAGTTCCGTACTTATGAGTTGCTCGTAAACCGAAAATTCGTACATCGGAACGGCCCGCACGTGGCTATCTCGTAAAACCGGAACTTCGCTCACAAATTGGAAAAAAGACGCTAGCGCTGCGGCGCACACCCGTTTATCAACATGAGACTGAACAAGCGTACATACTGATCCTTAAACATGCACAACACTTTATTTACAAGCAGTTAGCTAGCACATTACACCACACATTCATCTATAAACACATACCTGTACAGTTTTTTCTGTACAACAGTGCTTTTCTCCGCCTTTGTTTTTTGGGGGTGGGGGTACAGAAAATAGTGCTCATGTAACCTTCCGCCACTGTACTTTTCCATTTGTCACGCGACAGACACGTACCCCCCCCCCCGCGCGCTCTATGTGCAGTCAAAGTGCAGTGCAACTGTCTAGTCCAGACAGAAAGGACTGTTAGTATCCTAACTTCATACAGAAAAAGTTTTAATAACTTACCGAAAGCCGTCTGCGTGCGCCGCCTTCAGCTGCATCTGTTAGCATTTAGCCCCCCCCGAATCCGCAGCTCCGGGCAGTCCGGTTTATCTGCATCTCCAAAAATGCTGTCGGCTTTGTTATTCCAAGTTAGCTCGTTGTCCCCCGATGTCTTCGGCTTCCAGTCCGACATCGAGGCGAGCTCCAAGGACCTCTGATCGCACAAAGCTGGCTGTCGAAGCTGCAGCTCTGGTGGGGTCCGCTTTAGCATCTTAGCCTTAGCTCATACCATGAGCTACTGGTCTCGTGCGGTGGGAGCGATCGGCGGAGCGATCGCGGCTGCTGCTCCAGGTCTGAGACATTCACAGAGTTCAGGGAGTGTTTCCAGCTAATTTATCCGTATGAGGCATCCTCTTATGGGAGAAACAGTCCTCCAAAGCCGGCTGCCGAGTGCCGAGACTCTGGAACTAATGAATGTAAAATGGCGGAGGCGGTATTTCCGGTTCCTGGTTCCCGCAGGAAGTTGTTCAAAAAAGCATAAAATTATTAAAAAAATAATAATAATGATACTTTACGTATTTATAAAGCCATTTAAAACAACCACAGCTGCAACAAAGTGCTGTACACATGAAATTAAGAACATTTAAAAATATTTTTTTTCCCCCATATTTTTATTAATTATGATAATCTCGTAAAGTCGGACGCTCGAAGGTCAGGGCGCTCGTAAGTCGGGGACCACCTGTATATTGTGCATTTCTAGTGTCAAGGCCAGTGGGAGCCCATTGAATTGACCAAATACATTGTTAGCATGTAGAACATGAATGCATGTTACTCAAAGTATAATGGTGTCTGATTTATTGCAGTACTTTGTAATACTTGTATTATGTTCATGATACATCAAGTTTTTTATACAAAAAACTTCATGGTCGACTCGGTGGATGAACTAAGAGTAACTTAGTGGTCTTTTGTCTGTTTGTGCTGCATTATTAAAGGTACTTTCACACACAGTGATAACACATGATTGGTAAAACCTTAAATAAATGATTGTTTATGGGGACTTCAAATTGTGTTTACAGATGGAGCACATGTACAAAAAATGCAAGTCAGCCCATTTGTGACCAACATGGAGACTTAATGTTCTTGTTAAGGCTGGCTTGTAAATGCATCTTAATGTATGTGTGTGTGTGCAGTATTTTAATGCAATCTGAGCACAGCAAGAAGACAGTTAATCTGCAGTAGTCCCAAGTGAGGCTGAACCAAGCACATTTGGCTATCTTCTCAAGTGTCTGTTAAATGATCCATTTGATTGTGTTCCTAACTTTATTAAACACCCATAAAACAGCCTCCTTACAGAACCTGCCCAACTAAAAATGGTAAATACTTTTCGAAATGTGTCCTTTCCTCTGGATTGTTTGTGTTTAACATTTGTCTCTATTTTGGATCTTCCAGGTCGCCTGCACCAATTGGAAGCGTGTGCTCATGGTTCTGACCAGTGACGGCCGCTACACTGACCCACTTGCCATCCCTGCCAATGAGGCTCATGTTGCAGGTAACCTCCGCACGCTCTCTGAGTTCTCAGTTGCGGAGATAAACCATCGTCTTCGCAGCTACCTCAAGTTCGTCTTTGTGCGTGAGCCCTTTGAACGCCTCGTGTCGGCCTACAGGAATAAATTCACACGAAGCTACAACACGGCCTTCCATAAACGCTACGGAACAAAGATCATCCGCCGGTACCGGACTGACCCTGAGCCTGAAGCCCTGGAGAAAGGAAACGACGTCACTTTCCGCGAGTTTGTTCAGTATCTCGTAGACCCTCGGACACAACGGGAAGAACCTTTCAATGAGCACTGGGAGCGGGTGCACTCCCTGTGCCATCCCTGTCTGATCCACTATGATGTGGTGGGGAAGTACGAAACTCTGGAACCAGATGCTCAGTCTGTCCTCAAATTAGCCAGCATGGAAGGAACAGTTAAATTTCCAACATCTGGCAAAAGCACCAGGACTGACGGTGACATGGCAGCACGCTTCTTCAAGCACATCAGTCCTTTCTTTCAGAAGAAACTGTTTAACTTGTATCACATGGACTTCATGCTCTTCAATTACTCCACTCCGGACTATCTCAGGAGTTGATGCCCCCAGACCAGAGGACTAAACCTTTCTTTTAGACTTTTGAACAATCATCAATTTGCACTTTTTTTTCATTCAAATATTTCTACAGTTCCAGAAAAAAAAGAAAAAAAAAACAGTTGTGAAGAGTGGCTTTGTTTTCTGGTTTCAGTGCTGGAAATGAAAAAGTCTGCCCGAGGAATAAAAACGACAGAGCATGTGATTCTATCCCCCAAATATCTGTCGCACGGGTTTGCTTTTATTTTTATTTTTCTAGAAACTGAAGCAACCTTTTTGAAACATCCCTTCTGTATTTATTTTTGATTTATAACTGAGATAATGCTTTGTACAACTGAGCAGATCGTGCTTTTTGTTGAACAACTGAAAAAGCTGGTGAAAAGTGCCTCCTATTGCATTTCGTTTTCATAAGAATTAATGAGCCATGAATGAAAGTCATTCTTCAGAGGAGCAGGTTCTCTTCTCGCAGATGGTTGTGCTGACTGTGAAACTGAACACAGAAGATTGTTTCAGAAACTTTTTATTTATGTCTGTCAGCACAAAAAGTATTTATTGCTACACAAAGTGAGGTTGTTAGCTTGTAAATAAGTGAACATAATTTATATCAAAGGAAAGAAGGCTGTTCCCTTTTTAGAATGCTTATAAAATTTTGTGGAAAGTTACTGAAAGTTAGTTGCTGTCTTGCGTTTTTCCACATAAAATTGATGTCAAATCACCCAGTTTGAACCGATCTCACTCCACTTTTTAAAATTCATCCCAAACAGGACTCATCCTGCTGTCAAACTGTATCTGAAAGTCTTTAACTCACAACGTCTTCTTCATTTGAGAGAGCGCTGGTAGCCATCCTACATCTATCACCGTCTGTATTTAGCCCCGGGCATGAGGGCTGAACAAACAACCACATAGCTGTGGTCGTAGCTGGGTCCAGCCCAGCACCACCCGATTCAGAGCAGTCCTTGTTGCTGTGAAAACTGGCACACGAAGAGTTAATCCACCTACAGTCATCTGCACTGCAGGGCCTTGTTCAGCAAACGTGTTGGAATTTATGAAGGAAAAAAATCGGAGCTTATTATAGGAAAAGGCTTATTAATGGCTTTTTCTATCTTCTGTTTGAAGGAAAAATCCACAGATTTGACACATCTGAGGACGTCGGCTCGTTAGTTTCACTGCATATGTTTAAAAAAAACAAGTAATTACTGTACTGACTACTGCTGTAACTTAAATGAAACATTCAACCTACGTATCTGTGGTTGGTGCTTTATTGTCGGTAGTGTAGTTACTGGGCTTTGACAAGGAAACAATGCATGGCATGAAGATATTTCAGATGCTTCAGCTTACGGTATTTTTAGTATTTTTGTTGCACTGCAAAACTTGAAAGGAAGTGGGAAATAAAAACGACTAATATAGAGTGAGCTCTCCAGTAAAACTATTGTATGCACCTAAAAATAGTTAAGAACAGGAGTTACGTTAGTTAACTCAAATGTAATTATGCACATAAAGGTCAAATTGTTGTAATTTGTGGGATGTTGTGACATCTAGCAGCACCTCACCCTTACCACCCATCCAGCCGTGGACAAAATGTTGCTGCAGTCACAAAAAAAACAAAAACGCCCAACGCTCCCGTTTAATTGCTTCCTTCTAGGCTCGTTTAGCGTCACGGTGCTAAAAGCAGGCAGAACAAAGATGGAAACGTGTTCGATGGTTGGCTTTACATTGTTTGTCTCAGAGTAGTAATGTTGCAACACAGCTCTGCGTGAAATAAAGAGTTAGAATATTTTGTTTTTCTGCCACGAAGTGTCCCACAACAAAGAAACACCATGTTGCTGTATAACAGGAGTGTAGGCAATAAGTTGTACGAAAAAAATATATACGGTATATGTATTTTTTTCAAGCCAGTTTACTACCGGGTAATTATAATACCGTAATCTTATGTGGGATCGAGAACAGGAATAAAAAGTGTCTTGTGACGGTAACAAACAAGAATGTTTCTGGAGAAACTTTGATGGGAACTGATGTGGCAGCCATTTTAAATTTTTGATTTGACAGTGCTATGTGTTGGGCTTTGCGCTCAGCTACCTTAATACAGCGCAGTATGGCAAAAAAACAAAAAAAATATCTAAGAGTTAGTCATTTTTTCCTTTTACGCTATGGTGGCCATCTTGAGATTTTTATTTGTAAACGTTCTCTGCTAAAATCACCAAATTTCAGCTCTGTATGTGTAAAAATATCTGAGTTAAAGACATTTAAATATAGCTTTGGTGGCCATCTTTGAATTTTTTAAATTTGAATTCAGTATTTATTGGGCTTTGCTCTCAGCCAGCACCACGCCAAATTTCAGCTAAGTGCCGTAGCTGAGTTATCGTATTTTTTCTCCCATTTAGCTACGGCGACCATTTTGGATTTTAAATTTTCATTAGGAATGTATAACAACTCGCTCTCAGCTGCAACCATACCAAATTTCAGCTCAATATCTCAAAGAATGATTTAGTCAGTTTAGAGTTTTCTGAGATTGCTGTGGCAGCCATCTTGGACCAAAATGGCTCCAAACTGGTTAATCAGTTTTATTCAGAGCCCTCTTTCCGTGACCTCACTGTGGCAGTTAGCTAGTTCTGTCAGTGATTTTTCAATTTGTTTACAAATTACATCGCCATGGTAATTTGAAACAGCACACATCACGGCGCTGAGCCAGTCGTTTTCTTATAAAATTTGTTGTTGGAGCCGCATTAAAGTTGAAGGAAGAGCAAGACCCTTTCCAGGTGCTGCCTTCAGGCACCCAGTTGGACTGTGTGTGTGTCACTATCACTAAAGTAATGCTCCTCTTGATACCAACATTAAACAAGGGCAAATATGGAAATATCAACTTTTACATTATACAAAGTAACCAAAACACAACAATCAATACTTCCCTGCACTTATTAAAGCATATTTTGCTCTATTGCTGCCTTACCAAAATGAATTAAATGTGTCTTGTGAACATTGTGACAGGATCTTCTTATTAAAGAAAAAAAAAAATCATTCTTGAATAGACCCTGTTGTTTGTCTTTATAACTGTTTTTTTTTTTGTCTGTCATAATTACATCTCTGATTATTGACGTGAAATGCAGAATTTTAAACAACTACTGCTGTATGTGCGTGTGTTTTTATTTAATTTTATTTTTGTATGCTCGTGCACTTGTTCCATTCCATTTATAACGTGTTGACTACAAACAGAATTGGTTGCACACAGTCTGTCTGTAGCAGGGGGATTAGCACAAACTTCATGCAGCTTTCTCAAAGGAAATTAAAACTATTTTTATAAAAATGACTGAAAGTAAAAACAGAACTTTGTGACTATTAACGTTGCTAACCACAGTTGGTCTGCAGTTTGTTCCTCTGCATGCGGTCTACATGTTTGAGGCTGTAAAACGTTACATTTAGCTTGTTTACACTGGAGCTAATCCTAAATCTTTTACCGTATGATCTCATATGGACATCTAATATATATATTTTAACTTTATTTAAGCAGGTAGATCCCATTGAGATAGATCTCTTTTGCAAGGGAGGCCTGGGCCAGTCCAGAGGAGTTCTGTTTCTTAAAGTGTTTACACAGCTGGGATTACTCATCTTTGGACACTTGAGTCCTCCGTCAACGGGTCCCACTATTTGCTGCGTTAAGTTTTCATCCTCAGCTGGTGGCAGCGCTGGAATACCACCAGTCTCCAGAGATTTTTAGGTATCCATCCTCTGAATTCTGTCTTAAACAGCAACAGAGGTGCAAAGTAAACAGGATCCATAGAAACACGTTTAACATATTTGTCATTTAATTT
Source organism: Garcialebias charrua (assembly GCA_038048925.1). Taxonomy (NCBI): domain Eukaryota; kingdom Metazoa; phylum Chordata; class Actinopteri; order Cyprinodontiformes; family Rivulidae; genus Garcialebias; species Garcialebias charrua. Next base: position 7,266 of record JBBPBX010032563.1, read on the forward strand.
GACAACAAAGATTCTTTTTAAAAATTATTTTAACCACATTTTAGAAACGTATCTGTTGTACGTCTTTAAATGTATTCAACAGCAGTAATAATAAGTTTGTTAGAAGCAGGAGCTGTGGTCACAGTTTGAACTTCCTGTTTTAGCTGATATAAGGGATGATGTGTCGGTTTACAAGTTCCAACTTTAAACTGTAAGTTGTCTGAATGTTTATGAAGCATTCACTCTACTGTACTGTGATCCATTTTTCTTTGTTTGTTTTTTTGGCACAATTCTCATCTCTCAGTTTTTAAGCTATTTCAACAAATCATAAATCAAAATGTTCAGCTCTTTCAGGACAATCCTGCTATGACTTTTGGTATTGGTGAAACAAGTTTAAAAAAAAATATATATACTGTATATATTTAGCCTTTTCTGCCAGTTTTTGTCTCAGAGGAAATTAACTGAGCTCATTTTACATCCTACAAATCTTTAGAAGTGTTTACAACCTTTTTACTGTCCTTTCACATTTTGTTCTGGTTCAACTTCCTGTGCAAATTGAATTTTTTTTTTCAGCTGTTTTGCACTCCTTTCAGAATCTTTCTGCTACCTACAACAGTTTTGTGCTTCTAACTTCTTTCTGTTAATTTCAGTTTATGTTCCATTCAGCTTATTTCTGCTAGTTTCAGTTATTTCAGCTACTATTTAGCAGGGTTTTTTTTGGGTGCTAATTTAAGCTTTTTTCAGATAATTTCTACTTTTTTGTGCTAATTTCTGCTTTCAGCCTAATTCGGCAAGCCTGTGTTCTTTCTACTTTCTTCTGCTAATTTAAGCATATTCTACAGTTTCAGCAAAAACATTTTTTTTTTTGTTAATTTAAGCTGTTTGTATAAAAGTTCAAGTTTTTCATGGTAATTTCTGCTACTTTTAGCATAACGTCTTTATGCTAATTTCAGCTTGTTTTGCTCCTTATTTTCTGCTATTACAGCTACTATTTAGCTGTTTTCATGCAAAGTTTAGCTTTTTAAGCTAATTTTCATTTTTTTTAAGCTTCTTTCTGGTAGTTTTAGCTTCTTTCTACATTTTCAGCCATTTTTAGTCACCGATAATTTCCTTATTTTTTTGCTCATTCCTGCTTATTTTACATTTTAACATAATTAAGCAAATATGAGTTTTTTTGGGGCTGCTAAATTAGGCTTGTTCTTCCATTTTAACTACGGTACATTTCAGCACTTTTTTTTAGCTGATTTCAGCGTTTTTTTCCGCAAGTTCTTTTGCAATAAGCATTCAACACTTCACTTTTACAGGAAATGTAATTTCTTTAATTTTTATTAAAAGAGAAGTGTTCACATTTCAGACACGCTCAGGTAACAGCAAACACACCACCAACAGAGTAACACAGAAAAAGTGTCAGTGTCTCAGTACAGTACAAGTTTTGTCAACAGCAAAAACAAATGTTTCAACATTTACATTTACACAAATGAGATTTTAGTAATGGCAGTTAACATTCGTTATAATTTCAAGGCAACTTTAAACTACTGATTAAACAAATGTGCAAGTCAAATGTCTTCTTTTGAAACAGGGCTGAATGAGAAAACCTTTTTACATTTTATGACTTTTTGCCAAGTTTGATAAGAAAACAGCCACCCTAAAATAAGAAGCCACAAATCAGTACAGTTGGTGTTGCTTTCTAAAAATCTGAATAAATAATAATGTTGCCATTGTAATATTTTTGGAACTGGACAGTACATAAAATTAATGGGTCTAAATTAGAGCTGAAAATAAGCTGTATGACAATCTGTCCACATTTTTTTATTACACATAAGCAGTTAGCTGAAAGTGCATTTTTACTGTAAATGTGATTATAATTTAGTACTGTAAATGTATATCTGACTCTAAAAACATTGGATTTTTAACCATAAACTGTTTGCTGAGGGGACAAATTGAATGAAAGTAGTACCATAAATCAGTTTGACTTCTAACCCTAAACTACAGAAGTGCTGCTGCTTGAAGTAATCTTGCTTTCACTTGGTACCTGGAGGTGACGGCCATCTTGTAAGCACACCCACGTAACAAAGACTGGACCAAGGAGTCTGAGCTTACCTTAAACTTAACCATTAGCCATGATTAAATTAAAGTTTTAAAGAACACAGAGAACAAAATGGCTAATCAGACTTGGCAGTTACTAACTAAATTGTCCCTAGGTGTGAGCAGTTGTCTCATTTGTCTGTCCTTGTGATGGACTGGAGACCTGTGTCTCACAGTGACTGCTGGATATGGGCACCAGTGACCCAGAAAGGAGAACTGAGTCAAAACAATGGATGGACTTTGCAGTTACCATCCAAACCACTGGTCCTCGAGGACCACTGTCCTGCCTGTTCTCTGCTTCAACACACCTGGATTGAACAAATTAGTGATAACAAGCATCTGCAGGACTTGAAAAGATAATTCAGTCTCTGAATGAGGAGCAAGGAAACAAGTAAAACATGCAGGATGGTGGCCCTCGGGGACCAGGACTTGAGGGCCAAGTACTACTTGGTAAAGACAAAATGAAGCTGAGGTCCCAAACGTTGCATATTACTGGGTGCAAAAGAGAGTGACTTGCTGTGGGCAGAAATATTACGGTAAATATTTACCATAAATATACTAAATCTCAGCAGACATACCCAACACCTTGGAACTAAAACAGTTTTTGACCTGTCACTAATCCACTCATCCATAACCACTTAATGGAGCATGAGTTCTGTAAAGCATCTGTTCATTTAGCCGTGGCACTTTTTATCATGCTGAATTAAAAACCCTAAACACGGGATTTTTATTATGTAGTTTCTAACATGGTGACGACCAAGTAAACATTGGGCTTATTGAACATATGGTTAACAAGAAGCAAGTCTACAGCTTGTTTGGACAAGGACAGACTAAATCAGAGGTGGTAGATGATACACTCTTACAGATTGGAGGTTTTATCACTCAGCCCTGCTGTTAAAGACACGTTGTGCTGGTACAGAACATCTGTGGTGTAGTTAGCTCAGTATGACGGGTAACATACAGACGTCATGTGAGGTTCGGTGAAATAAACTGCAGGAATACATCTAGTTCAGGGCTATTCAACTGGTGGGACCACGGGTGACTTCAATCCAGCCCACTCCTTTAAAATTATATATTTTTTGGGGGTGGGGCTGGATTTGGGGATCTATTGTTTTTATGATTCAATGCAATAAAATAACCACATTTAAAAGGTAACAGATCATTATAAACTTTGGTTTATTTATGTACCGTAAATTCCGGACTTAAGGTCGCAGTTTTTTACCTAATTTGCATGCCCTACGATCTATAGAGAGGTGAGACCGGTTTATGGATTTTTTCCCATATTTATAAACCAATTTTTGGCTCAGATATGACCGTTTTTCCTTTTGGCAAAAAATGGTGCAATACCACTTTTGTCCGCTAGGGTACGCCGACCGGTCCCACCTCATGTGTCTGAAGGCAGCCTCCTCTCGGACTAACTCAGTTGCTGCCCGACCTCCTGCTCTGGAGGTAACCACTATTAGCTGTGGTTGTTAGCTGTGTTTGTTAGCAAGATAAGTCAAGAACCACAGGACAGATTTTTTATCAAACTTACAGAAACTAATCACTGTATGGACATTTACAACTGACTAGCTTTATGAGATGTTTGAGATATAAAAAAAAATGATGGTTTATAGACGTAAACGTGTCGCGTTAGCCTCGTTTTATTTCCGTGTATATTTTAGCAAATAGCTCATAAACCACTCGCCGGATTTTCTTTCAGCTTACAGAAAGTAATTATTTGGTATTCATTTACAAACTGTTGNCGATAACTGCAGTCAAGCATGGTGGGGGAGGGATGGTGATTTGGGCCCATTTCGCAGCCACAGAATGTGCGCCTTACAATCACTGAGCAGATCACAAATAGAAAAAAAAAATACCACAGAACTATATGGATAAAGCTTAGCCTCACAACAAAACAATGTCAAACATTATGACATTTTATTTTAGTGAGCTTTTGAGTTGTATTCAATGTGAGTGTGAACCCCAGGAAGAAAATACTTTGCTGTGTGGCTAACAGGAGTCCAGTAATCAAGATGTTGCAATTAAAGCAAAAACTTCAACTAAGCTGAAATACTATGAAGTGAGTTGTGCATGAACAGATTCTTGCACGAACTAAAAACAGTATTTATTTGATTAATATTGTATTCTAAGTTCTATATGATTTACATCACTGCGTGTACTATCTTAATTGTTCTTTAAAATAAAAGGTAAATGAGTTAAAAGTCGATAAAAAATATGAATAATAAAATTTAATAGAAACGAGTCAGTGCAGTAAAAACGAGTGAACGCGGTGAAGGTGGACAGCGGAACCATTTTGCAACGTTGTTGTTTCCCTCACGGACAACCGGAAGTAGTCGCAAATTTGAACAGCCATCACTGCAACAATAAACGCGCACTTTCACTTCACGGTAAGTGTGAAATAAGAAATATTGTAAAAAAATAAATAAATAAATTAAAATTTAGCAAGAACCTTGCAGGTGATTTAATGCGAAGCTAGCGTCCCGTTAGTTCCGGTGTTGCGTCACCTTCCCGCCGCTGTTGATAGAGCAACGTAATCTAAAAAAAAATCGCAAAATATTCGGGCCCTAACTCCTAAATGTAAGAAATTCCGCGTTTTCAGTTCAACGTAACAATGCATTTTACAATATAAACCATACAATATTTGTTTATTAAGTACTCGCGGATCCTGAAAAGCTCAGTGTTTCTGCAGTGACGAGGGGCGTTGCTGGACAGAAAGACATTGTGTCAGTGTGTGTGACAGCACAAAGTAACAGGCCACCAAAACTTCCACAGGTACTTCGTAAATACTCACGTATGTACTCTGTAAGTGGCCTCTATGTACCCTGGAAAGTATCCTCTTGGTATTCTAGCATTAACCTATTTATAGGTTAATACCTAGTACTATGCCTGCAAATGCATAGTACAGTACAGTATGTATGCAAGTTACCAGGGTTATTCCCCACAAGTACTCTGTAAGTACCTTGTAAGTATTCTGCTATTACCCTGTATGTACCCTTTTTGATACCTTGCAAGTACATGTATGTACCCTGAAAGTACTCTTGTCAGTATCCTATAAACAGCCTGCATGTATCCCCCTAAATACCCTGTTGTCACCATATAAGTTGCTTGTACTGTATATACCCTGGTAAGTATTTTGTAAATACTCTGTCATTACCCTGTAAGTACAGTACCTTGTGTGTAACCCCACAAGTACCCTGTATAAACCGCCCGAGTACTTTATATTTACCCTGTAAGAACCTTTTAATTACCATTTTTTAATTAGTCATCACCACGCTGTTAAATTTCAGGTTTCTCTTGTAAATGAGTCTCCAAGGCTCAATGGGATTAACCTGTATAAATAAATGCCACACACACACATATTGTAAATACATGTACTCTTGTCATTACCTCACAAATACTCCAGTGCTGTCCTGTGAGCCAAAAACCTTCAATTACAAATGGATGCCCCGTTATTAGTTTTTAAAACATTTAATCACAGAATATTTTTATGCAGCTATATACCGTCCGGTATATATAATTTTTTTTGTGAATCTGCATGTAGGTTTCTGAAAAATTATCAAAAGATTTTACTGGTGCGCTTCAGATTTATACAGTACTGGGGCTCATGCCCCAGTAAAAGGGCTCTATGAGTAATAATAATAATCATAATTAATATAATTACGCAGCTATACAAGTGTCAGCATTTGTTTTGGGGGCAGCATAAACCTCACACTTTGCAAAACAAAGTACTGATAAGTAATTAATAAAAGTTAAAACTGTAAAAAAATTCAATTTATGACATCAAAATTGTGTTGGTTTAAAGTGGAAACTGCAACAATACAGACGCGGTGTGCTACTGTACATAAAGAAACTGATTTGTAATCTTTATCAGAAGAAATGACAATTTAGACAACATTATGAACACTGATTGACAATTAAGCCATATTTTTTAGTATTTTTTATTTATTTTTAAAGTTCATCATCAACGTTGTCAGGTGCATTTAACCACATACTTTAAAATAAAATAAAAGTTTCACTTAAATTATGGAGTAACTTGAAAATGACTAAACATCGCCCTCTACAGGCCAGATCCACTTAAAACAAACGAATTAGGACTGTGCATAAGCAATCTTTACATGTACATGAATAATAAATAAATGTCAAATTTATTATTTGGGTATGAAAAAACATTTCAAATTGCTCACATGTTTACACTAAATATTTGATATAGGCAGCACTTTGTTACAAAATAAATATTGGTTCTAAAACATGTAAATACTTAGATTTATCATGTCTTAATGAATAAACAATAATCAAACTATTTTGTTTAGTCCCCAGCTAACGGAGGAGTCCAAGCTGAAAGCGGCAGAATGTCGGAGAATCAAATACCGTTGGATGAGCCAAAACAAGATGCTGATGCGAGCGACAACGAGGGAACGAGTGTCGACGTGTCCAAAAACGCTCCGGTGAAAAGGAAGCGAGGAAGGCCAAAAAGCTCTAAGAGTTCCACTGTTTGTGTTACGGACGTTCACCCGACGGCGCTGGTTTCGGCTAAGTCCAACGGCGAGCCTACGCCGCCGCCCAGAGGAAGAGGACGTCCAAGACTCTCTGACACCAAACGAACAGAGCAGCAAGAAGGAGGGAGACAAAAAGCGTCGAAGGCCGCCGCTGAAAACGTACTGAACGGCAGCGCGGTTAAACGTAAGAGAGGACGGCCGAAAGGAACGATAAAGCGCAAGTCGGAAAGTTTCAAGGGCGGAGAGGAAGAAGAAGAAGAAGGTAGCTCTGGAACGCCTCGGAAAAGAGGCCGACCCAAGAAGTCTCTCAATAAGGAGCCGAAGCTGGAAAAAGCTGTGAACAGCAAGAGGGATGGAAGGCGCGACGAAAGCCGAAATTTAGTGAAAAGAGAAAGAGGACGTCCAAGGAAGGTGCAGGTGAAACACACAGAGGAGGCGTCGAGCGACGTTTCAGTAGGACGGCCTCAAAAAGAACCTGGCGTCCCTGTAACAGGGAAGCAGCGTGGTCGACCACGACTGCAGCTAGCCAAAAGAGGAAGACCAAGGAAATTCCCTCCGCCATCGCCCGAGCAGCTAAAGAAGCCAAAAGTGTGGAAGCCTCTGGGAAGGCCGAGGAAATACCCTCGCGCTGAAACTCCGGAGAAGGCTGCGCCGGCCCCTCGGAGAAGCCGCGGTCGGCCCTGCAAGTCCGAGTCGAAGAAAGGCGCTCACCTGCGCAGAAAGGCCCCGTCTGCTTTATCCACGCCGCGCGCCACCGGTCCGCCTCCGAGGAAAAGGGGCCGTCCAGCGGCCGCCGCAAAGCGCGAAGGCGACGTCCCGCGGAAAAGGGGCCGCCCCAAAGGCTCGCTCAACAAAAACAGAGCGAGAAGCGAAACGCATCTGAACAGCGTGCGCCCAAATCACTCGAAAGCAGAGGGCGAGTCGCCTGCAAAGGAAGCCGGGGCGCGGCTCGATGCGTGGATGAGTCCCGTCTGACCTGGAAGACGTGAAGCCAGTGAGCAGCTTGATGGATGATCCAGTGCGACCAAAACACAGTTCATGAAGTTTTCATCTGTTGAAGCACAGCATACAGTGTCATCAATGAAACAACGCGTTTTTATCATTGTATTAGTTTGCTAAATAGATATGTAGCATATCGCTTCTGTTTTTTCTTCTTCTTACTAACCTGCTCAGTTTGTTTTTATTGTGAACGTTTTAACCCTGACCCTCTCAAAAGAGTGAGCAGGATAATATTTTTACTAGATTTGAGGCGGTATTCCATAAAGGAGGTCTAGCAAACTCATAAAGTTTATTCTTTAACTCTGAGTTAACTTTCCCCGTTCTAGAAAGACTGGTTACGTTGAGATTAAATAACTGCGAGCATCTTGACCTTGAAGTATCAGTAATATTGACCTTGAAGTATCAGTAATAGAGCTTGTTCTGACTCGGTTTATTCTAGGGATGCACGATATTGGATTTTTGGCCGCTATCCGATATGCCGATACCAATACTGATTTTTTTTTTTCTTCTCTCCCCTAGATCTACTTACAGAAACTACATAGCTTTCTCTGCTGTGGAATTAAAATACATTATTCTGCATGGCCTTTGTCAATTCAGCCTGCTACCAAATTAAGATGCCAAAAAGGGGCTGGAAATGATGTAACACTTCAACTTGGATTATGTTGACTGTCAAATTTATTCATGACATTTTCTCTTGACACAATGACAACACTTGAACAATCATACAAAAACAGTGACTTTTACACACACACACACACACATATATATATATATATATATATATATATATATATATATATATATATATACTTTATATGTATATATAAACAGCGTCTTTTATATTTTTGAGCTATTTTGATGGAATGGCCAATGTCCGATATTTAACTTTATCGCTAATATCATCCGATACCATGCTGATAATATTGTGCATCCCAAGTTTATTCTTTAAATAATGCAATATTTATTGAGCTTAGGTGCTACATTTTACTTCCCTGCCTGCCTTTGGACAGATATTTTATATCTGTTATAAAAAATTTAAAAAAAAAAAGTAATAACCACTAATGAACAGAAATTAAATCTGGGATTATTCGGTTATCGCTGTCTGAGTTCTACAGGCACCGTCTCATTAGGACTATTAAAAGCAGGAATAAATTCCATCACTTCTCTTAGTGAAACAGAAAAAAACTCAAAGAGTTTCATTCAGTTCTGGGTCAAGTAGCTCAGGTTTTCACTAACCCTGCTTTCTGGAGCAATACTCCAGCACGTGGAAGCAACGCCTGATTGTTTTCAGATTTCTGATGTAACCTTTCGCACTCGCAGTGGGTATGATATAATTATTGTCCCATAAGAGGGATGGGTCTTTAATGACTTCATTTTTTTATTTTATATCCAGATTATCTTTAAAGCTCAGTGTTCCCATCACCATTGAAAGATTTTTAAACAAAAGTTTTTTTTAATTTTCATCCCAAGCTCACTTCAAGTGACTTTTATTTCCATTTTTTTTAATGTTCTTTTTTCAGATTGTGCCAAATTTGCACTAGCGTGTGCTGAATGTTTTTGTTCTGCTCTAAAGTGTTCAAAGGTTTAAGTTACGATTATTCAGATTTGAGAAGTTAAGACTCAGTTATAATTGACCAAAAGTTTATGTTTTTTATGTTAATTCAACGTGAACGTTTTATTAGAGGATACGTACTGTAAATGGTGCCCGAGCCGTTCTTTTTGGATCAAACGTTTGCCTTTTATTGAATTATATGTGTAGTTTAAAAATCCCATCTAAACATATTTTTCACTTATTTGCCCTGCTGTCAAAGCTTTGAATGTGTTATTGATTATTTGGACTGTTCATTAAACACATTCCTGAACGGGACTCAACGTTCCAAATGTAGTTTCCTCCACTGTGCGCTCGTCCACACGTTGTTGTAATTTCAAGAATGATTTTCGTGCAGTTGTAATGTTTTATCGTTTAAGTGGACTCGTTTCTTTTAAGCACCGTGTACAGTGTGACTTGTACTGTATACCATAACTAACATTTTTTGTAATTACAAGCGAGGATTAAAGTTTCCAAATTAATGTACTGTAATCTGACCTGGCTTTGTGAAGTCAAATCATTTTAAATAGGCATCTGTGTTTTGTGCATTTAAGAGTTGCAAAAGTTAGTGAGTGCAGCTGAATTGAAATAAAAGTGTTGCCATTTTAATAACTTGTTTTCTGTGTGAAGTTTTGTTTACTGCTCCTGTTTTTTTGTATTTTTTTATTCTAAGAGTCATCCCCGATAAGTTTTGCGAGCTGATACACCAGCAGAATGTCATTGTTTACTTTGTCGTTAGCTCCACCCTCACCTGTCCTGTTTGTGACATCACTGATGCACCTGACAGACCTTGATCGAAGGTTGAGTATTTTTACAGATGGCTCACTCCAACCACTTTTACTCAAACTAGTTCTGAGCTAGTTTTGAGTACATTTGGATTCTTTTTGTTCACAAAAGTAAGCTATTTTAAATGTTTGGGTGAATTTTAACTCGTTTAAAGCTAAACGTGCTGATGATATTTTAGACCTATACAGTAGTAGTAAACATGATCCAATGCGTTTTATTTCTTTGATGAAATTTCAAGAGAATTCATTCATTCATTCAACCTTTATTTAGTCAGGTAAATCTTTTGAACCTCATGGGCTCATTTACGAAAGCGACCTGCTAAAACTAAAGAACAATGAACAGCAGTGGTAGAATTTCCTTAAACAATAAACAAACAAACAATAAACAATAGAAAACAAAAGAGAGAAAAAAACAAAAGAAAGTTTTTTTTTTTTTTTTTAACAAAGTATCAAAAAACTAGCAAAACATTATAAGGTAGACGTATAAAATCAAAGACAGGAACAAATCTGCATTGGTTTTTGCCAGGATTCCAACAGATTCTGAAAACCATTTAGAGAAGTCAAGGTCGAGAGCTTCAGATCTTTTTGTAAGATATTCCATGAAGCAGGAGCGGAGTAGGAGAAGGCCCTTTTTCCAAGTTCAGTCCTCACTGACGGAACACTGCAGGTAATCATGTCCTGAGAGCGCACACTGTAGCTGCACTCACGCAAAGACATGTAGGAGGAGATGTATGAGGGCAGCAGACCAAGAAGTGATTTAAAGATGAAAATGTACCAGTGGAAGAGTCTGCGTGAGGTTAATGATGTCCAGTTAACCAGTGAATACAGGGTGCAGTGGTGGGTACGATAATCACAACCAGTTATGAATCTTAGTGCACCATGATAGACAACATCCAACATCCGCAGGGTGCTTGTAGGAGCATTCATGTAGAGAATGTCACCGTAATCAATGGAGGGAAGGAAAGTCACAGACACAAGGCGTTTCCTGACATTCAGTGATAGACATGATCTGTTTCTGAAAAAGAAACCCAGTTTAACTTTCAGTTTCTTCACTAGGTTTTCCACGTGGAGTTTAAAAGAGAGATGTGAATCAATCAGGATACCCAGATATTTATAGGAATCAACAAACTCAATAGAGACACCATTTGAAGATAAAATCAGAGGAAGATCTGCTGGGACCGACTTCCTATTTGAAAAAAACATCCCTTTTGTTTTATCAGCATTTAGGACAAGTTTGAGACGGAACAAATCTGACTGGATGATGTCAAAAGCGGATTGCAGTAACTGGAAAGCCTTAGCAACTGTTTTAGCTCGGCAGTAAACAACTGTATCATCAGCATAGAAATGTAAGGATGCATCAGGGATGCAGTGACCTACATTAGCTATGTAGATTGTAAAGAGAGTGGGTCCTAAAACTGAGCCTTGTGGTACACCATTTTTAACTGTTAAATAGCTGGAAGAAGTACCGTTATGTTGAACACATTGCCTCCGATTGGAAAGATAGTTAGAAAACCAACCGATGGTGTGATCAGAGAAACCGATTTCTGAGAGCTTATGACACAAGATGTTATGATCCACAGTGTCAAAAGCTTTAGACAGGTCTAAGAAAAGTGCAGCACAATAATTCTTAGCATCCAATGCTTCAACAACATCATTCAGAACCTTCAGAGAAGCAGTTGTTGTGCTATGTTTTTTCCTGAAACCAGATTGATGAAGAGGTAAGATGTTAAATGAGTCCAGATAATTTTTGATCTGAGAGTTTATCAGTTTTTCTAGAACCTTGGCTAAGATGCAAAGTTTAGAGATCGGTCGATAATTGTTCAGTGAGGTGGGGTCACCTCCCTTCAGCAAAGGAAGAACAAATGCTGTTTTCCAAGCATCCGGAATGGTGTTTTGGCAAGAGAATGTCTCTGTTAGTAATATATTACGCTCCAAAACACACGAAGAAGCGACTAAATGCACATTATACCCTCTCAAATGTTAAACACGCCGCTCTGCTGCGTGCATTTTAAATTTCGTAACGTTTAAAAAGGGAGTCGTTTTTGTGGCAATATGGCGGCGGAGGACGGTTGACAGTGGACTACAAATACGTCATCACGTGTTGTGACGTCGGGACGTAAAGCGGAGTGAGCCCTCTTCGCTGTTAGCCTGTCAAAGAGTGGTTCACGGGAACTTTCACCTGACAGGTACAAGTAGCTGAAAGCGTCACTTCGGAGGAAAACGACTAAACTAGCTCCACAAACACATAATTCTACGATGTTTCCGGTGATGTGGCTCAAGTTAAACCTGGTATGTTAATCGTTTAGGCTCAAAGCTCTTTTTTTCCACTCCAATCTTAGTTTTAATTTGAAAGTCGGAGTTGTTGAACAAGTTTTTAGCTTCGCGACCCAAACCAGTACATTCCGTGTGAGAGAGGCCTCAGCAGCAATTCCTCTTGAAACAGTGAACAAAAGAAAGAAAAACAACTTTTAAACCGAGTTTCTCACAACAAATGGGTCAGATAAAGAGATTAAATATAAAAAGTTCACATTTTGGACTCTATGGCTCAGTAAAAAGTGTGAAAGAGAAATTAAATAGTTTTTATTCAGGACCTTTAACGAATAATGTATAGTAAATGTCATTTTGAACCACTTTTGTACTAAATAAGTCATATTTTTTTGAAACTAGAGCTTGTAATGAACATTTAATTTGTATTTTGACACATTTGAGTGTTAACACATATTGATATTGAAGTTAATTTTTAATTTTCACTGTACAATAAGTGTTTTTCATTTGAGTATATGATTTAAAGCTATTTAAAGTACTGAAACAAGCACATTGTTATTGATTCCTCATGAATAATAATTTCAGTATATTCACAAAGTTTGTTATTCTGTATTTTATCATCTTTAAAGACTTACTTGTTATTAGTTATAAACATTTATTTGAATAACATTTCCCTGTTGCTCAAATTAAAATGTCAGAAAATCAAATATACAGGGAGTCCCCGACTTACGAACGAGTTCCGGACCTACAGACCGTTCGTAACCCGATTTTGACGTAAGTCGGAACTCAGAACATGTGGCGTTCGTACGCTGCGCCGCACACCCGTTTAAAGACATGAGAATCGACATGAGACTGAACAAGCGTACATACTGGTCCATAAACATGCACAGAACTTTATTTACAAACGGTTAGCTAACACATTAACCACATTACACCACACATTCATCTATAAACACAGCACGTACTAGCGTTCGGAGCGCGTTCGTAAGTCCGGGTTGTCGTAACTCGAGGACTCCCTGTATATAAACTGTGAGGGACAGGACAAACACACCCATGGTAAACAGTGAACTTTGATGTGTGTGTGTGTGTGTGTTGGTTTTTTGTTTTTATTTTTTAAGTGAACCAGCCTGACTAATATGTTTCTTCTCTTTACAGGAAGATTAAAGTTTGTATCCAAACATGGTTCTGGACAGCAAGTTTCCCACAGTGAAGTTCTGAGTGGTGCATGCAGGTTTCGACTGAAAACAAAGACCTTCAAGTATGTCTGACCAAGGCGCCGTAGTCCTGGCTTTAAATGAGGAGGTGTCTCTTTTACCTGCCGGTCAAACTGCACAGTCTCAATCAGTAGAAACTAAGAAGCCACAGGACAGCAGCAGTGAAGAGGAGGGAAGGGAGAGTGCAGACGAGGAGGAGGAAGAGGAGGAAGTGAGCAGCTCTGCTCACCTGGAGCCATGCACGTTACCGTGGCCGGGAGACAGAGACAAGAAGCTCCTGTTGGAGGACGAGGATGCTTCGGGGTCCGAGGAGAGGGACACGGGGATCAGCAGGGGGAGCCAGGACCTGTCGGAGGGAGACGCGAGGAGCAAATCCAAATGGAGGGAGAGCATGCCCGAAGTTGAGAGGTGGAGAGACGACATCCAGGGGGAGAGGAAGGATAAAGGAGATGGCTCACTTGCAGATGAGGAGGATGAGGAGGATAAGGAGTGGATCTCAGAGAAACATTCTCTGGGTTTCACTCCACACGTGGAGATTTTGTGTCCGTCTAGCAAGGAGCCCGTTGAGGGGAGCCGGTACTCAAGGGAGGAGATGCAGCGGGAGGTGCCGATGGAGCACAACTCTGCACAGTTTCACCCCGAGTGGGACGAAGAGGACGAAAAGTACATCTGTGAGTTTCCACCACAACGTGGACCCATATGTATGAAGATCAGGAAGAGTTTGTCAAATTCATTCTAGCAGAGAGCCGCTTTAGAAATAATATTTTAAAGAAATATATATGTTTTTACACAGTTTGCAAACACCTCATTTTGATTTTTATCGTTACGAATAGTAAATATTGACATGAAATCAACTATAATAAAATGTTAAATAGAAATATATACCATACCAGCTTTATTTATAGAGCACTCTTAACACCCACAGGACCAAAGTGCTGTACACACTCATAACATTCATAACAGTCATTAAAATGATTCAAAGTCACATAATAAAAGTTGAACAATCAGATAATACAAGTGATTAAAACGATTAAAAGTCAACATCTCAGATGGTGTCAAAGGCCACGGAGAAGAGATTGGTTTTAAGAAGGGATTTAAAAACACAGGGAAGAGGAATAAAATAAAATGTATTTAAAGAGATATTTAGGCAAAAGTTGATTCTACAAATTACCATTTTTATTAATATTTACATTTTTAGACATAAACAGCCAAAAAAATATCAGTCAAATGTGTTTGAAACTCACAGAAACCAACAAAATAAATATGCTGGTGAAGATTCTCAGTCGTCCAGGACATGATAAAATCAAAAAAGGCGTTCAATACAGAACAACTGGACTTTATTTGTAACTGCTCCCCCTCACTGTCTCCTAACTCAATTGATAAAGCTTTTCGGATGAGAAGCGAAACGTCTTGTTTGTTACAAATAAAGTCCAGTGTTGAACGCCTTTTTTGATTTCAACAAAATAAAATTCTTCATCAAGAGTTTTATCTAGTTGGTTGCAATGAGCTATTTTAAAGACATAAAGTGCATCAATTTAACAGCAAACCTTTTCGACCCTGTTCACAGGCGGCTTTAAATTAGTGGAATAATGAGTCGTTTTAAAATCAAAACCGCTCTTTTTGTTGCATTTTCCAAACCATTCAAAGGTGTTTGAATTATTTAACACCAGGAGATCTCCATAAATATTTTATAATTGGGTAATTGTCGCCATTCAGTCAGATTACTGTAATTTTGTATGATGATAACGGCTGTTCTGTTGAGTGATTTGGATCATAAATGTTTCTTTATTTACATAATTTTCCTCTTTACTCTGCTTTAAATTAAAGGCACCAACTGTTTATTTTGAGGCGCTCAGATACTGGATCAGCTCCAGGGTAATAAACATCTTTGCTACAAGCACAGCAGAGATTTGGACACATTTTGATTTATAAAATTCAGCAACTTGCAAAAAAACACAAAAAAACATTGTTTTTTAAATACAGGTAGTCCCCGACTTACGACAGAGTTCCGTTCCTACGCCCGTTCGCAACACGGAAATCATCGTAAGTTGGAAAATACGTCCAAACGGCACCTCATACGTACAGTACTGTATTTTTACCAAGCACTTCGCCTATCCTAACACATTACCCTACATAATTATTAAAAAAACACATACATTCGGAGCCATAATGAAGGGAAAAAATAGTTAATTTCTTACTGGGAGCTGGTGAGCTTCCTGCAGCTTCACGTCTGTTAGCATGTTAGCTTGTTGCTCAGCTGTAGCCTCTCTGCTTCGTAAACCTCTGCTTTAAAAAATAAAGTCTCCTGTATTTCCATGCGCGGTCCAGAGTTAGCTTATTAGCCCCTCCTGACCTCCTCTGCTCCGGCCTGCCTGAGGTTTCCTGTAAGTTTCCAGCGCGTCAAGCTCCTCCCTCCCTCCCTCCCTCCTGTAGATTTCGTTTCGGTACCGTATTTTCTGCTGTAAAGGCGCATAAACCACGTAACTCAAACAATGCTTTTCAATGGGAGGGCGTTTGTAAAGTCGAAACGTCGTAACTCGAGACCGTCGTAACCCGGGGACTACCTGTAGTTGATTTTTTTTTTAAATGCAAACTGCCCAAGTCTAAAATGTTAATATCAGTACCAAGTATCGTGTCCACCTCGGTGTGCTGCAGATTTCTTAGTCTCGATTTGACTCCAGGTTCGTCGTCGCCCTCTTTCCTTTCCTTTTTTAATTAAAAACATGTTCTGAAAGTTACATTCCTTCACGTTCCTGGAGCTCAGCGGGTGTTTGCTCTTCCTCAGACCTGTGTGGTGGTGACGAGCACTGTTGCTGTGAGAAGTTGAGGCTGTTTTTAGCGACATTAGCTGCAGGGCTCCTCTTCCCTCTCCTGGTGTGGGGGGGCTACGCCCTGCTTCCGTTTGAGGCGCCGCAGCTGGGGAACCCCTCCCTCAGGGTGCTGTACACGCTGCGCTGCTCCTTCTTCGCCACCATCCCCATCGTGCTCGGTAAGGCCTCGGCGTTCCTCCTTGGTTTTCCTCTCGCTGAAGGAGCTGCGTGATGAAGATGCTCTCTGTCCTTAGGTGTGCTGGTGCAGGGCGTGGCCCGGCTGCGTTGCAGCGCCCTGACGCCCCTCTATCAGGGGAAGCTGGTGGACAAGGAAGTGATGGTTCACTGGCACTACGTCAACGAATCGACGCCGCTCTTTCTCTTCTACTTCCTGCAGCTTGCCGTCATGGCAACCTACATCAGCCAGGACCTGGTTAAACTGGTGCCACTGCTCACCATCGTATTTGTGTTTGGCAGGTATGTGGTGAATAATTAAACATTTTGAAGGTTTACAGCTGCAGCGGCAAACTATATCATAGAAGAAATTGATGCTTAAATGCTATGTTTGTATAACATTTAGAAAGGAGTCAGGGCAAACCATAACATTACTGCATAAATGTTTTGAACAATAAATGTCTTGCCTGTTAATTACCCTTAAAAGAGAGAAAGAAAAAAAAACAGGACTTCGGTAATTTTGGACGTTTCGTTTCCTGTCAGGGGAGCTTTCTCATTTCAGAACTGGAAGGTGTTGAGTACCAAGCCTTGAAACTAAATGAGAAGCTCTGATGTAACCTGAATCAAAATGCTGGAGGATCTGAGTGTCTCCAAACACAGCACCCTGGTGCACTTCAAACCTAACAGGACTCTCAGACAGAGGCTGGTCCATCCAAAGGACAAAACCCAAACTGAGCGGTGTGGTGTCTGCAGTTCAGTGCAGCGAGAAGCTAACCCTCTCCACAGACTCATGGATCAACACCGGAGACAACTCAGTGGTCCACCTACACCTCAACAATAAGAGACACTCTGCTGAGAACCAAGATGTTCATATTTTAGACCGATGGTAAAGAAAACCATTTCCGTCAAACAAGAAAAACCAGCTGCAAACAGCAGAGGTCTCATATTTCAACTTTTAAAAACCTACAGAGCTGCTGATCCCCAGTCAGTTTCACCCTAATTCACACGTGACCAAAACATCTTGTGAGCCAGGTAAACAAAAAAAAAACAGACAACTCTCTACATGTAGTGCAGGGGTTCCCAACCCTGGTCCTTGAGGAACGCCATCCTGCACGTTTTAGTTTCTCTGCTCTGACACATCAGATGTTAATTAATGGGTAATTAACAGGCTTCTGCAGAACTTGTTAATTAAATCACTGAGTCAGGTGTGTTGGAGCAAGGAAACAAAACATGCAGGATGGTGTTCCTCAAGGACCAGGGTTGGGAACCACTGACATTGTAATCTGATCTGCAGTGAATCCAGGTTACATGACTTGAGTTTTGCAAATGGTTTAAAAGCTTTGAGGTCCTCACTTTCCAGTTTTGAACAGAGAAAGCTTCTCAGCTGGGAGGTAAAACATCTTCAACAACAGCATAGAAGTCCAGTACCGTATTTTTCGGACTATAAGGCGCACTTAAAATCCTTAAATTTTCTGAAAAATCTACAGTGCGCCTTATAATCAGGTTCACCTCATCTATTAATTCTGGTTGTGCTTTACTGACCTCAAACTGATTTTATGTGGTTATTGTAAATGAGCTGAATAAAGTTAGACTTATCTGTTTTGTTTCGCTTAATGCTCCTTCTGATCCTGTCCGCCTTAAAATCTGAAAAATACGTTTTTTGTTTTTTTTTCCTTTGGTGCAGCGGGGGAGTGGTGTTGTTGTTGTAACCATGTCTGGATGACTGAGCATCTTACTTGTTGTAGATAACTTGTTGTAGAACTTCAGTTTGGAGAAACATTGGACTTGTGGTTGGATTGACGAGCTAACAGCTAGCTGGAGCGCGGCTGAGATCTCTCTGAATTATTGCCATCTTAAAACGGCTTTAGTCTCTAAAGAGTCCGGTGGTTCACTTGAATGTTTATTATTAACTAAAGGACTAACATTCCTTCTCAAAATGCATATTACCCGTTCATGGAAGAGTTTTGAACAGAGATAATTTTATGTTTTCGTGACTAACACAACCTTCAGATTTAAAAACATAGTCAAAGTCAAAGTCAAAGTCAACTTTATTGTCAGATCTGCAATATGTACTGTACAGGACATACACAGGACCGAAATTGCGTTTCTCTCAGTCCCTCGGTGCAACAGTAAACATCTAAACATTGAAACACTGAAACA
>JBBPBX010032564.1:5914-22253 GCA_038048925.1 Garcialebias charrua
CTGAGATAAATTTGGCCAGATAGCCATCATCTCCTTTCTCAGCTCTGCATCCATCTGGTGCTTGTCAGCACCGCCTGGGTAGTCCACGACCCAGAACAATCACACCCACACACATCAAATGTACACGTTCGGATACATGAAAACAACCAAAGCCGATAAACCCAAGGCCAAGGGATACAGAATCAAAAGAACCATGTCACAGAAATTACAAAAACGTGTATAGACATTTACACACATACACATTCACCCAAAGCAAAGAAAATCATTTGTTAGATTAACTGGCAGGTTGTGGGACATTGAGCTGAAATGTGTAAAGAAAAAACTAAAGAAATGAGATTGTCAGTACATATTGAAAAGAGCTAAATCAGTGTGTTTTGGGTCCTACCCTTGGCGATCTTTATATCCAGTGCTGTCCTGATCAGAGCCATGAGGGTGGAGTTAAAATGCACCGTGTTGTCGTCTGCAACCGGCAGATCCATGCGAAGCAGCCTCTGTGGAGAGCCAGTCAGGACGACAGCATGAGAAAGGGAGGTGTCCTTGCTAGAGTGGGGTGTGCCTGAACTTCCAGGGAGGGGTTGGGGTTGAGAGAGCTCCATAGACAAAAACCGTTAAGGTTGGACATGATTTATCCATTCTTTATTTTGTTTTTGTTGCTTGAGGCCAAAATGGATCAATTTTAGGCCTGTAAATTTCAAGTTTGAATAGTCCTTCAAAACCCTAATAGCCAATAACTCTCTCCCGTAGATGAGCACTGCAAGATCTCCAACCAGCAAGGCTGAGCTGGTCCGTAGAGACTTCACCTTTCGCCTTGGACTTCTACATCCGGCACAACAGGCACCTGCAAAACACATGGATCTTGTTAACCAAATAATGATTAAACATTCATTTACAGTACAGTATTTGGAAATCTATAGTATATATTCATCTTTGCAATGAATATGTCTAAGCCTATTTTCTATAGCTTTATTGCATACCATCAAGGGGTATCATATCACTTATCTATCATTTATGTGTGCAATCAAAAGATGTAGAAATAAATTGTATTGTAATGATTTCCAAATGGATCAATAACATATAGTATCCATGCATTCAGTTAATTACCATGTCATCAGGGTCAGACAACACTTGAACAGAGATGGGTGGAGCAACAAGTGTACAGCTGGTGTTGAGTGGATGGAAGCAACGCTGAGATCCGATCGCCACATCTTTAGACTTTTTCACAACTGCTAGAAGCTCTGTAAAAGAAAAAGAAAAAACAAGGGGCAAATGAACAAAAATTGTGTGTCACTATACAGTACAGGATGTCGTGAGACCATTCAAAATTTACATTAGTCATTTGTGCAATGAAGAGCTGAGATATAAAGGAGGAACAGGAAGTAGAAGACAAGGCATTCTCCATTTCCACATCTGGTTTTAAAAATCAGTGTCTTAATTGCTTTACTCAAACTACTTAGAAATTACCTCTCAAGGCTAGGTTCTGAGTCCGATCCAGTTGTGTCAGATGGGAGGGGTTGGCTTGAAGAGCTGAGAGCAGAGAGGCACAGCTGATCTCTGACAACCTGCAGAGTCTGAATCAAAGAGAACATGTGAGTGAGCTGAAGTCAATAGTCTGCAGCTTCCAACAGGATGGAGGAGAAGAGAAGATGGACGAGAGCTCACTCTGAAGAGTTCACACAAACACCTCTCTTCCTCCTGTCACATCAATCAAGTGATGCAGCACATGCAGACAGCTGCACTTGTGGCAGTAACATGAAGAAAAGTGAGCGAGACATTTTCTTCTAAACAACATCACTTCATCATTCTCCTTTCTGGCAGCAGTAAAGAGAAGCAGGTGAAGTGTGAGAAAATAAATCAACATCAAGTTATAAAGTTGTATTTTCTTCTTTACTTGTTAAATGCTGACATAAGTGGAGCTCAGGAACTGTTTGGTTCCTCCTCAGCCTCTTGTTTAAGCAGCTACAAAAACAGTCATGTTGCCGAAATACGTATTTAAAGTAAATTAGTATTTCAGCCTGGCTGCGGTTATTGTTCTGCTGGCTAGTGAGCGCATGTGTGTTAACAGACATGCGACACAAACAGCGTGAGGATGCGTGGCCTTGTCTCTTTGAAAAACCATCCAGGAACTAAGCCAAAAAAAAAAAAAACTCGTAGCATACTGTATATGGCTTATTTAAACGCTAGAATAACCTAACCTGCAGTGTTTTACTTGCCTCAAATTATCTGCCTCAGCAGCACACACCAGGGCTGCCAACTTTTCAAAAAGCCAAAGAGTGAGAATCTTGTTTTTGTGTGTGTGTGGGGGGGTTGCGGCAGCGCGGCAACAGGGTTTGATTGTGCTGGTGAGCTTCACCTGCCCTCATCCTGTTGGCTACATCCTACAATAGAAATTGACTGAAAATGACTCCCTACACTCTACTTTATAGATCTGTGTCAGATTGAAAGACTATTTGATGTTTGAATATGTATGGAGGACCAAAACTGACATAATTAGAAATAAAAAGTAAAAAGAAATATATTAATGGACGAATAAATAACTAAAACATATAAAAACCAATAAATAACTTAAAATGCACCAATTTAATAAAAAAGGAAACCTTTCCTGGATCAGCTCTTCTCCTATTGGTCAACAGACAGGATAAAGCAGGATCCACGTGCAGATGTCTGTGCGGCCTCAGTTTAGTTTAAGGTTTAGTTTAAAACTAGCCTGGCCCTCGCCATTCCTACGCAGCTCCGCTCAATTCTCATTTCCCTTCACTGCTGGGTCTGGCATTTCTCCCATCCACAAGGATGTCTCCGGTAGGTTTTGACCGGACCAATCAGAGAACAGAAGGCGGAGTTTTGAACGACGTCGACTGACGTCGTCATTCAAAATGGCTGCCGCCACGAAGGAATTTTCAATAAAACAAGGTAAAAAACTATTATTTCTCTGCTGAGAAAAAATAGATTTCATAGCTGACGTTATATCAGAAGTGTTCCTGAGCAATCAGAGAGCAGAAGGCGGAGTTTTGAACGATGTCGACTGACGTCGTCATTCAAAATGGCTGCCGCCACGAACGAATTTTCATCAAAACAAGGTAAAAAACTATTATTTCTCTGCTGAGAAAAAATATAGTTCATAGCTGACGTTATATCAGAAGTGTTCCTGAGCTTAACAGTTCCTAAATCAATTCACGAAATGGTCAAATCTGCTGGATATTAAATAGTTTCGGTTTGATATTTTCCAAACAGCCTCGGGTGCGCTACGAAAATAAATGATAAAAAATCGAATTTTATCTCAAATGTTTCATCTAGGCCAACAGTCAGTAAATTAAAGACATATAATTACACACTGGTGGCAGAAAAAATATCCACCGAGTGGTTTCTGAGCAATTTATCTGATAGCCTGGACCTCGTCAGGCTAAACTAACAAAACTCTGCCTCCTGTTCTCTGATTGGTCCATTCAAAAATCTCCAGGAGAAATCGTTGTCTATGGCAGAGATGCCAGACCCTAGTCCAAAGCGAAGTGAAGGACATGGGTCTGGTATCAACCAGGCTAGTTTAAAACAAAAGCACAGGTGTTTTCCTGTTTGCTTTGTTTTAAACTAAACTTTAAAACTTTAAGTTCATATATTCATTTAATGGTCTATTTATGTATTTCTGCTTTTATTTCTAATAATGTCAGTAAGTCCTCCATAAATGTTAGTATTTACCACCTTTTTGACTGTGTTTTAACTGTTACATTGTATGAAGAGCATTTTATGATGTAGGTTTAGTCAAAAATGACAAGAGAAAAGTTAGAGACATTCTTCATTTTCCAGTGGGTTTAGCAGAAAATGTACATATCAACAGCAAAACAGCAACAAAACATATAAATACAGAGCCTAAATGTTAAGAAGAGTAGAAAACAATTGAATTTTAAGTGTTTTGAACTGTGTGTTCTTCACACAAAAAGCTGGGAACAGGTGGAATTCCTCAAGTGGTCAGAGGTATCAGTAATAATTGAGAGGCTATTTCTACTGTGTTCTTGGTGTTAAAAAATAAGCTTTACCTTATCTTTCCATATTCTCCATCATCTAGCAACTTGTTCAGCTTAGCCCTGGTGGTGAAGCCAATGTTCAGCTTTCTTCCTGCCAAACAAATAGAGCTAACATAAATACTGTGTTATGCTAATGATCAGAGACATATTGGACAAGAAGTCATGTGCTGTTGGGCTACTGGGAAAGTCCATCCATCCATCCATCCATCATCTTTACCCGTTTCTTCCATTTTGGGTCACGGGGGTCGCCGGTGCCCATATCCAGCAATCACAGTGCAAGGTGCGGGGTGCACCCTGGACAGGTCGCAAGTCCATCACAGGGCCACATATAGAGACAAACGAGACAAACAACCATTCACTCTCTCACTCACACCTAGGGACAATTTAGAGTTACCAATACCAATTTGGTCTGTGGGAAAGTCATTCTTAATAAAATTAATAAAACTTAGCAGGTTTCTCATCAGGAGGTGACACCATACTCACTTGTAATATTAGGTATCAAAAATAATCATGAATGATTTTCCAACACTTACCTGGTAAAGGGTTTGCCTTTTCTTTAAAGGGAAAGTCACGAGCCTGTTCACAGCCCTGCAGGGCTGTTGGCAGCATGAATTCTTCGCACACAGCTTGCGAATGAATTTAAACATCTGCAACACAGACATTTACAAATGTAAGACAGTGGGTAAAATGTGTTGTACAAACTCCCGGGGCGTCGTCACTACACAAACAAAAGGAACCTGGAGTTTCCACAAACATTAAAAGAAACATTTCTAATAACTACTAGATAAACTTTTCTGCTAAACAAGAAAAATATTATAAATATGATACATTTTGATCAAATTAATTAAACAACAACCCTGTTACACGACACTGGTAGTGGTGCATTACCACCACGAACTGCTGAGGAAGTGGACAGAAACAATGCAAACAAACAAACAAACACATTAATTAATTAATCATTATTTTACAGGTTTGACTCGAACTTGATCTGATCTTAGTCTAAAAGAAAGATGAAAGGTGGTGGGCCGTGCATTATTATATATATTATATATCAAGGACTGCCAGGCCTTTAATTGTGTCCAGCATCAGAACAGCTGAAGTGAACAGGAGAGGACAAACATGTCTCCTGTTTCTGCAGATGTTCAGCTGACCAACATCTGGCTGCAGTGGAGAAACGTTCAGGAAGTAGAAACTAATTCTCTCCTGGACTCTGTGTCTGTTTGAAGCTCAGCAACGTTCTTCAGAGTCTCCCACTCTGAGTGCAGCCTCTCAAACGTTGGTTCTGCTGAGTTCTGTCCACAGAACCTGCTCCACATCTCAGGTCCAGATGGTCCACTCAGCTGCAGTTTTAGCTAAGCGTTTTAGCATCCGTAGCTTTTAGCAACGGCAGGTTTTGTTCATTCAAGCGAACAGAGCTAACAGCTAGCAAATAAACAAAACAGAACCGATTACTGTACCTTCAACTTCCAACTGAATGTCCAGTCGTCGTCCAGAGTCAGACCAGTCGACGTCTAATAAAAAGCAAGTTTTACGAGCGCTCCGAGACAACAACAGTTTCTTGTCCAACAGTTGAAAAGGAAATGGCTACATTTGAACGAAGCGCGCGCGAAGCAAGAGGCGTTGATTGGTTGAATATGATCACATGATACTTCCTGCGATAAACAAGAGTGGCGTTGATTGGTTAGGACAAAGTTCACATGCAACCTGACAAGCAAGAGTGGCGTTGATTGGTTGGAACGTAAATGATCACGTTCTACCCCCAATCCAGTCATAACGCATGAAGACCACAACAGAAAAATGGCAGAAAGCAGTACTTCACGTTTCACGTACGCCTGGATAATAATGATGATAATAATAATACCCTGATGCATGCTCAATAATAATAATAACAATATACTATATATATATATATATATATATATATATATATATATATATATATATATATATACAGTATATACAACAATATAAAAAAAACTGACAAAACGTTTAAAACAGAAGTACTAAAAATAAACCAGTGTGAAAATACTTTGTGTAAAATATCTTGGCCAAAAGTTTAAACAGAAGTATAGATTAAGTATACTTAGACTTTTAGTTTATTTTTAGTATAAGTCAAGTATTGTGTAAAATAAACTTGGCTAAGTATACTTTTGATAAGTACCTAAAAAGTAAACTGAAAGTATACTCTTATTTTTTTAGTTTAAAATTAGTGTACTTTAAGTATACTTGCATATACTACTTTTTGGTAAGGGTTGTGGCCTGTAGGGGTGACAATATAAAGCTAGAAATATAAAATGATTTTTTTTTTTACTTTTATTGATTTTTTTTAAAATTTAAGACAAATGAAAAGACCAGATTATTGTAAAGAGAGGGAAAATAGTTTCTTTAATTTAAAAAAACAACAACTATGAACTATGTATACCTATGTCATTTTAATTAAGTACCGTATAGAAATAAAGCAAAAAGTTAAAGTATTTGCAAAAGAAATGACTGGAAAACAGCTAAAACTAGAACTTTTTTGTTGTTTGTACAACAAAAATTCAGTTTTATGTTAGTTTTGGTCATGGCTTTAAAAGAGCCGCATGTGGCTCCAGAGCCACAGATTGCAGACCCCTGGTAGACGAAACAAGAAAAATAGAAACTGTACAAAAAGACTATAAACATTCAAGGAAAAAGATCAATGCTGACTCCCGTAGAACAACATAATATTTGCACACATACATGCAAAGTTAATGACAAATCCATGATTGTGGAAAAGGAAAAGTTTGTGGCGTTTATCTGTCATATTATAAATGTGGCTATACAGATGAAAAAGAAAAGTGACAAAATTAAAACGGTTGTTGCTGCAGCAGGAAAATTCTTAGATATGAAGGAACTACAAGCCGATCAGATTCACTCGCTACTTAAAGAGCTACTTACCCCCAAATTAACCTTTTTTTTATCTGGTGAACTCCCTAGAATGTGTGTAAAATGTTGTATAGCACTATGTCTGTGTTAATTTTCATGTTTTTGTGCGTATTTGTTTAAATCGGCAATATTTGGTCCAAAAACGTGTTTACACTAATCCTATGGGTTGAACTGTGGTACTGCAACCTAATTTTCTTATTGGTCAACGACTCTCACTGTGACGTGTCTTCTCACTCTGTCGTCACATCTTCTGCTGGGTTAGTATAAAAGGTTCAAGCAGAGCCACTCTCCTGCAGAGATCGTTTTCTGCACTTTTCCTTTCTGTCCACGCGCGCTCTAACACACTCTCTCGTGGTGCGTTCACTGACAGTCTGTACCATACAAGCACCAGAACAGCTGATCAATATCATTTTCAGATTAGCAACTTATTTATTTTAAGAATACTTTTCACTTCATCAAAATCTATTAATTGAACTCCAGCGTTCTAAAACTATTTGGTTGTATTTGTTTTCTTATTCTGCAATGCACTAGCGATACATGAATGCCAAGATGGTGCAGAGGCAGGGATCCGGCTTGGGACCCAAAAGACCCGGGTTCGATCCCCGGTCACGGCATATTTTCATTTTTTTTAAGCCTTTTGTTTCGGATAGATCGGGTGAGAATAGACAAATACATCTACATAATAATTATTTGTTGTTGTTTTAAGTTGTTTATTACTAATGTAATTTTAACATTCAAAAACAATAACGGTCTCTCGTCCTGGCCACACCTCCTCGCTCACCACCACCCGTGTATGTTGACACACCCACTTTGTTGCATTTTTCAAATCTTGTCTTGGGGCGGAGCTATCGTAGAACAGTGGGGTAAGTATCTCTTTAAAACGGTTGACACTACAGAAACCAACCGAGGAAAGGATTAGAATGATTTTTCATATTTTGCAATGGAATGCTAGTATTATAGCCAATGGACAAGAACTCAAAAAATAGCTCTACGACTTAAAGCTCCGCTGACATCATCTTTTAACTTTCCATAAAATGGCACAACATATATATATATTAAGATTGACCTCTGATCGTTTTTGCTAAAACAATGTTAAATTAATTAAAATTCCTCTCAAAAATAGTTTAAAATTAGCGCCGTTTTTTTTACATGATAAATACGGATTTTCCCGTTGCGCGATTATGACGTCAGACACAGACTCGCGTCAACTGCGCACATTGAATACAATGGACGGAAGATGCAAACGCATCCGTCCAATTTAGCCATTTAAAACTTTATATTTTAGCGGTTTGTCTTCAGAGAAGCCAAAGTTATTTCGAGTAAACAGCAGGTTATAATTTTTTTTCAGTTCTTGGCATAAACCAACACAGACATGTTCCTGTTTTTAGTGTTTTACATGCTTTATATTAGTAGCTGTATTATGATGCGAAGCCACGGAGCTCCCAGGCGGGAGCTGAAACAGCTGCCGTAATCAGAGTGCCCAACCCGGCATGAAAAAGAAAAACACACCGCTGGCTGAAGCCCTGAGCTCGATGGAATGTCCGGCGTAAAACTAACTTGACCGCGGTTTAATGTGACGCAGATGTGTTTATATAGCTCTGCAAACATTGAACGTTGTTGTCTTGCGGTGTTGAGTGTAAAATATTTCCGTGACACAACGCACATGTTACGATGAAAAGTCGGCTAGCTGCTAGCATGCACTCACCAGTGTTGTCCGATCTTGCGACAGGAACAAGCGTCCAGCTCCATGTAAACAATCCATCTTGCGACAGAAACAAGCGTCCAGCTCCATGTAAACAATCCATCTTGCGACAGGAACAAGCGTCCAGCTCCATGTAAACAATCCATAAACAAACGACCCGCTCTTTCAAAACGATGCCAAAACAAACCCAACAGAGTACTCAGTCAGCCCCTCACGCTTGTAGCTGCCTACAAACTATGAACTGGATTTCCTGAATGTGAGGCGGGTCTTGTTACTCTGGGTTCATGAGACACGCCTCCGTTCAGGAAATCCATTCCATAGTTTGAAGCCAACGTGCATCATGGGTTGGATCGATACGTAAACAAGGCTGGTATCGGTATGTGCCATGAGCATGGTTCCGCTTCTGCTCGGAGGGCGGGCCACGGGCCCGTGTGTAGAACCGCCACAGACTTTGGCTTCTCTGAAGACAAACCGCTAAAATATAAAGTTTTAAATGGCTAAATTGGACGGATGCGTTTGCATCTTCCGTCCATTGTATTCAATGTGCGCAGTTGACGCGAGTCTGTGTCTGACGTCATAATCGCGCGACGGGAAAATCCGTATTTATCATGTAAAAAAAACGGCGCTAATTTTAAACTATTTTTGAGAGTAATTTTAATTAATTTAACATTGTTTTAGCAAAAACGATCAGAGGTCAATCTTAATATATATATATGTTGTGCCATTTTATGGAAAGTTAAAAGATGATGTCAGCGGAGCTTTAAACATAGCTCCTGATATTATATGCATTCAAGAAACGTGGTTGAAACCTCATCTAGACTTTAAAATCCAAGGATATGACTCAGTCAGCAAATATAGTTACAGGGAGTAATGGAGAAGGGTGTGCTACATTTATCAAAACAGGAATAGCATAAAGAACTTGGCAATACTATGGAACATGAATGTGTTGTCATTGAATTCCTCAATCTCAAAAGAATAGGTAATCTTAGGATAGAATAGGTAATCTTAGGATAATCAACTACTACAATCCATGTAAAACAAAACAATCGAACATGTAGCGTCCCGGTTGAAAAGATTGGTTTCTCAAACTGATGGTTCACAATCCCTTTATTTTACAGCCTTGCATGTGAACACACCGTAAGAGCTACAAAATATAAAAAATAAAAATACCATGAGTAACTCAAAACAGTATGTTGCCTTTCACCTTACATGTACAATAAAATAAAATAAAACATACCTTGTTGCAACTTTCTGTGAATTTTACATAACATAAAACATTAAAGCTTGTAACCCTTTGTATCACTAAGCATGACTAAATTACTAAAGGACATGAGCACCTTCTAGTGGGCAAAACATAACGTTACACTTACCGGTAGTAGCAACCTGTAGACATCACTCCATGAAATATAATTATTAGGGGTGCGAATCTCTGTGTCTGGAGAATCGATTTGATTCAGATTTTTGGTGTCACGATTCGATTAAAAATTGATTTTTCGATTCAGAAACGATTTTTGATTCAGAAATGATTTTTCTATTAAAATGGTCATAAATTTAGTTTCAGTTTTGTAACTGACAAGTCGAAAAGAATAAACAACAATGTAAACAAATTGAACATTTATTTAAACCAATAATTTTAGGTTCTGTACTGTATAATTTTTTTTGCATCATTTGATATTCATACCAAAAATAGGAACAAATAATATAGGAATGCATTAAATTCTGTATTAACCAGTATTAGCTTAGATTAAGTGCCTGGATTTCTCTAAAACAATAAAATAAAAATAAAAATAAAAATCTAGGAACAAATAATTCATCCATCCATCATCTTTAACCACTTCTTCCTTAAGAGTCACGGGAGTAACTGGTGTCCATGTCCAGCCATCATTGTGCGAGAGGCGGGGGACACCTGGACATGTCTCAGTCCATCACAGACAAATAATTAAAAATGTATAAATACAAAAGTAAACAGACTTCAGCCTACCAAAGTGCATTAACGTTTAACTCAAAATAAAATACAGACTTCAGCTGTTTTTTTTTTTTTCATATTGATTCATATTTAGTAAATCTTTAACAATATTTCAAAACCTGTTCAAGTTTACACAAAATCTCTTCTGAACTGTAATTTATAAACCATCAATTGTATCATTTAGAACTGGCTCCAGGTGATGTGTCTCATCTGGCCTCTTCAACTTGTTAAAAAGACAAATTATATTAAGTTTGTTGTACAACTTGTCTATAAGTTTTAGTATAATATGAGAAAACAACAGTTACCTTTGACCTGCAGCTGCATCTCAACTTTTCCCACGTTATTCTTGTTTCATGCTGGAGCTGTGTGGACCTTTATCTACATGAAGGAATAACATACGTTGCTTCCAGCGTATTAAAAATAAACTTAAACCCCTCAACTTCCACTGAGCTGTCTGCTTGTAAATCCTTTGTGATATAGCAGAAGATGAAGAGGGAAATCTTCACATCTGTTGGAGAATCAGCTGCTGGTTTCACTTTCATCTAGGAATGGACAATATGGCCAATTTTTTAATCATTTCTTAATTTCGGTCGATAACGATATCATTCAATATCGATATAAACAATATAAAAGCCTAAAAAAACTATAAGCTATACAAATAAATTAATGTTCACCTTTTATTTGTATTTAGCCTCCAAAAAAATGAAAATCACCGTCAAATAAACATAAATTCTCAACCCAATAATTCTCAGTCGGGTCAACTGGACAGTTTTTTTTTAATAGAAACTTTTCACACTCCATCCTCATCCAGTTTCTATAAAAAAGAAACTGTCCAGATGACCCGACTGAGAGTTATTGGATTTGGTACCTGGATTATTGAGCATGAATTTCTTGCCATACAATTCTCAACTGTGTCAATATTAATAGTTTTAACTTCAAACAACTTTAAAATTGCCAGATAATAAACCATTGCAATAGTCCGGTTTAGACATGACAAATGCATGAACCAGCTTTCTGCATCATTTTTAGAGAAGAGGTTTATCATTTTAGTGATGTTACGCAGGTGGAAGAAGGTGGTTCTATTAACATTTTTAATGTGGGGGATAAAAGACATGTCCTTATCAAAAATAACACCAAGATTTGTAACATTAGAGCTGGAGGCCAGATTAATGAAAAATTCATTCCTAAGATGCTCAGGTCCTAAAACTAAAGTCTTGTCTGTGTTCAGAAACAGAAAATTTAGGGTCATCCAGTTTTTATGTCTTTAAAACATGCTTGTAGTCTAAGTAGCTGATTGGATTTATTCATGGACAAATATATTTGTGTATCAAATTTAAAAAGAAGTGTTGGGTTTTTCCGTAGGCGTACCTTTTTTATGACCACTAGATGGCGTACCCTCATGAAAAAAAATTGACCAGCCCACTGATAAGTATGTATATTTTGTATATGTATAGGTAGGATATATTTATTTATTATTATTTTTTTATTATTATTATTATTATTATTATTATTATTATTATTATTTATATATAGTGTTGAGCGGAACAAATATGCTTTCATTTGTCAAGACATGTTTTATTTTGAAGGGACACGTACTTCCGGTGTGTAATTAAGTTCACGTGAGGATGTGTGTATATAAGGTGACGTGTCAAACAATAAAAAACCCTTGGAGTCATTCCCTTTGTGGTGAACAAACGAGAACGCTGACTCTTGGTCATTTATTCCTCCGTGATGTGGTGTATCTGGACAATTTCACGCTCAGATTCCGCTGAGTGACGCTACCTGCTGACAGGTTATGGGCCCAGCCCAGCAGAACCCAGACAGAACCCAGCTACAACCCAGCAGAACCCAGCAGAACCCAGATACAGCCCAGCCCAGCAGAGCCCGGGACAACAACGGGACAACGACGGCGAACGCGGGTGATCTTTGAAGATTGGAGTCATAAGGACGAGCGTTTTGGTGAGCAACTGCTGAATGCTAAGCTAGCACCATGAAGAAACGCGTCGTTGATTCAAGTAGCCGATGGGCGCGGCTAACCAACGGAGATGAAAGCAATTATGGACTGTGAGACGAAAAGTTCTGGGACACCATCGGGGAGAAGGTTGTTTACCGGCCGATGAAATGTGTTTTCCGGCTGATGAAGTGAGTTTACCGGCTGATGACGATGAAGTGTGTTTTACCGGCTGATGACGATGAAGTGTGTTTACCGGCCGATGACGTGGATGAACCGGCCGACGATGAGGATGAACCGGCCGACGATGAGGATGAACCGGCCGACGATGAGGATGAACCGGCCGACGATGAAGATGAACCGGCCGACGATGAGGATGAACCGGCCGACGATGAAGATGAACCAGCCGACGAAAGACCAGCTGCAGAAAGCTAAAGAGGACAGTAGGGGACGAAAACACAAAGTAATGTATGATGAAGTGATCCATGCTGCATGATGAAGAAGTCCATGCTGCATGATGAGGAGATCCGTGCTGCATGATGAGGAGATCCGTGCTACATGAGGAGAGATCCATGCTACATGAGGAGCTGAGGTTTGAAAGACACAGATGAATGAGCAGCTGATCCAAGCAGCTGCAGCAGTCTGAGATGAAGGAGCATCAGGCCCAACAGATTTAATAAGGACAGACTGTACTACCTCAAAACCGAATACCGAATGTGAGTATGATGAGTGCAATAAAACTTTTGATTGGCACGAGATATTGGGACACTGCAACCATAGTAATATTTTAAAAATTGCAAAATGTAGTTGATGGGCATAAATACGCTTTAATATTCACTGATGATTTTTCCGGTGCAATGTTTGTTTATTTTCTCAAAAATAAGAGGTACTGTTCAGATATATAATTATAAAGAAATTCTTTTTGGCTGATACAGCACCATATGGGTAAATAATAAGTATAAGGTCGGATAATGGTACAGAAATCATATCTAAAGGTTACAAAGAACTGTTAAGTAAAAATGGGATAAAACAGAAACGAGGAAAACTCGATGCAAAATGCACAAAAGATATTTATAATAACAGTCCTGCATATTAGATTTATTTTCCAGAGAGTCAGAGACAGAGTCAGAGACAGAGTCAGAGACAGAGTCAGAGACAGAGTCAGAGACAGAGTCAGAGACAGAGTCAGAGACAGAGTCAGAGACAGAGTCAGAGACAGAGTCAGAGACAGAGTCAGAGACAGAGTCAGAGACAGAGTCAGAGACAGAGTCAGAGACAGAGTCAGAGACAGAGTCAGAGACAGAGTCAGAGACAGAGTCAGAGACAGAGTCAGAGACAGAGTCAGAGACAGAGTCAGAGACAGAGTCAGAGACAGAGTCAGAGACAGAGTCAGAGTCAGAGACAGAGTCAGAGACAGAGTCAGAGACAGAGTCAGAGACAGAGTCATAGACAAGAGAGAGAGTCAGATTCAGAATCACAGGAAACAAACTCAGATCAACCAGAAGTAAATGACCTGGCACCACCTAGTGGCGAATTAGAAGACAGACAGTATCCTTCTAGAATAAGAAAAGACCAGAATACCTTAATTGTAACCAGTGCAAAAGAAGAAAACCACGTATTAAACAACATAGACTACTGTTACAGATTAACATATGACATACTTAAAACATTTAAAACATTTAAATGAAGCTATGATGTCACCAAACTCAAAGAATGAACAGCTGCTATGGATGAAGAAATATACTCACTTAAGAGAAAATAACATTTTTACCCTAACGACTTTGCCAGTGAAGGATAGATAATTGGAGTGTAAATATTGTGCAGATAAGTTACAGATAACAAGTTAGAAATGAATGAATGTATGCATTAATTATAAACTTTATTAATTGGCTGCCTTCTTTTTGTGCTCCTTTTATATTGAGATATATTTTACATTAAGATCGTCCAAAATGTGTTTTGTATAAGCGAAACATAACATTGTCAGAAGATAAGAAGCAGTAGGGGTTTGATGGGTATATGTAAATACTGGTGATGGTCAAGAGAAATACAAAGCAAGATTTAGATATGGGCATACTCAAACATTTTCTTGGCATCCATTTTGAACATGCAGAAAACTATGTAAAAATGTCACAAGAAGAATTTGTAGATAAAATAACTGAACTGCAATGAAGATGCTGAGAAAGTGGAGAATGTAAATAATGTTTTGTTTGATACTGTTTATTGTTTGTTTTTGACTTGATGGATTTTGACAAAATGAACGCAAGTAGGGGTGTTGAGCGGAACAAATATGCTTTCATTTGTCAAGACATGTTTTATTTTGAAGGGACACGTACTTCCGGTGTGTAATTAAGTTCACGTGAGGATGTGTGTATATAAGGTGACGTGTCAAACAATAAAACCCCCCTTGGAGTCATTCCCTTTGTGGTGAACAAACGAGAACGCTGACTCTTGGTCATTTATTCCTCCGTGATGTGGTGTATCTGGACAATTTCACGCTCAGATTCCGCTGAGTGACGCTACCTGCTGACATATAGGCCATCACGAACCACACTCCATACCAGTAAGTGGTGGTAATGCTACTAACAGTTGCCAACCGCCAGTAAAACCAAGAAGAAGAAGAAGAAGAAGACCAGAAGAAGAGTGTCCGGAAGTACTTGTTTTACGCTAACGAAGATTAGAAATGTGAGGTTAGGTATTGTGCTGTACTTTTAGACTACGATTTAATTTTCTGTAACTTTTCATTTTCTTGATTTCATTTCGTCTGTACCCGTTCCTAAACTATTATTTAAAGGAAACTTTGGCTGACAGAGATGAGTCATCAGGCTGAACAACGAGAGGAAGTGGCTGCTGAAGAAATGCTGGAAACAACAGATGCAGATTATGAAGAGGAACGATGTCGTTTAAAGGGCAAACAGCAACACAACAAAACCCGAGATGCTGTTTTCAACCCAAAAGTTCTGCGTCCCAGATTAGGTTTGTATCCAAACAGCTTTTCAGTGATGATTTTAGTTGGATTTGCGACTTGTCCAGGGTGTACCCCGCCCTTTGCACAGGATTGCTGGACATGGGCACAGGTGTATTTCCCCCAAATATTATTCTACTCATATGAAACTCATACCATTAGGTCAGAGCAAAAGTGAGATTATGTAGAAAAGGTGAAATCATTATTAACTTTATTTCTTCAGGCCAGCAGGAGATGCATTTTTTTGCAGTTGGGAGGGCATGCGTTTCTTGGCATATTACACTGGCGACCCCCGTGACCCAAAAATGGAAGAAGCGGGTAAAGATAATGGATGGATGGATGATTTTAGTTGCAGTTTCACGGATTAAAGTTTCCATCCCTGGGATGGATTTCTGTCATTCTGAATGACAATCATCCATTTAGGTAATAAATTGGACTGTCTTTTTACCATTTTGATCCTGTTATTTTGACTAATTTTGCAACGTGATAATGTGAATAATACACATTAGACATTTCCCTAGTTTTTTATTTATTTATTCTTTTACTGTAATTTATTATCTTTGAAATGTGTGCAGGAGTTCTGACACATTGGCAGTTGTGCGTAGAAATGTGGGCCGGTGTTGTGCTAAAAATTGATGGGCTGCCAAATGGCGCCCACAGGAGCGTGCAGGGGAGGACTTTAACAAGAATTTAACAAGATTAACACTTAAAAACAGTTATGTTTGCTAGAAATTACAGTAAATGTTTGTCTATGTCTAACGTTTCCTTAATAAATGCACTTTGACTATCAAATCAGCTGTATTTCAAAAGCCGATACGCAGAATTAAATGCATGC
>JBBPBX010032565.1:8233-33805 GCA_038048925.1 Garcialebias charrua
AATTTTTGCACGATTTTTTCCGGGTGTTTAGTTCATAGAAGTGGGTCAGCCTAGTTTAGGTTGGGTTTATATTTTTTATATAACGTAGTCTGATTTTAGACAGAGTGGACAGCTGTGTTATTGTGAAATAAACTGTTTAAAGTTTCTAGTGTGTTGTGACTGTTACTGTATTAATACTGACCTGTGTTCTGATCTATCCTTGTCAAGGCAAAACTTCATATGAAATGAATTAAACTCCAGAAGAGCTCAGTGAAGCTGCAGATGGAGAAGCAGGGACCAGCAAATACTGTACACCGTCCATGTTGCTCAGGTAGTACCACATAAAACAATTTCTTCATGCACAAACAGAAAGGTAGTAGTCATCTGTTACAGAACAGGTCAGAGCTGAATAAAAACCAGCTGGAAAAAGTAAATTTAAAGTATTAAATAGGACTTCCTTGTTTTGCCATATTTTTAATGTGTCACACAAAACTGTCTAATACCTGTGTCTTTTTCTCTTCAAGGGATGGAGGTGACAAGCTCATAACAGAAGGACGTTGTTATCTGACAAAAGCTTTGATATTAGACTGTGTGAGAGTCAAGGTTCTTGTCATTCACATCACATGTTGTACGTGAGGTGGAATGAAACTGTGTACACAGGGTCCCAGTTACAGCCAACAAAAGTACAGTATAAATGAATGATGTGCTGAAGTTAAAATCCCATCATTCACTAAAGGGAGATTTCCACTTGATACTAATGATTTTTGAAAACACATGAGCACACCTTAGAATTCATGTGGAAAGTATCACTGGTTGCATGAGAAACAAATATAAAATGTTACATAGAACTACACCAGTTAACTATACTGGTGCTTACATGTGAAAGTGAAGAGGAGACACTTCTTCAGATTGTGTATGTGCTGTATGTAAAATGTAGACTGGAGAAAAAAAATTATATTTGCTGGACTCGTTGTTTTGAAATATTTTTACAGTTGAATAATAAGTGGTTGTTTTTTCTCATTTAATAAAAATTAATATGGTAAACATTTATGAAATATTTACTTCAGCACTAACATGTAAACATCATGAAATTGATCACATTTGTAGTAAACATTTGATGTATTAACAAATTTCATTAACAGGGATTAACCTGTCCAAATAAAAGTTGAATGAATGAATTTCAGGTAAGAAATAAACAAAATGAAACAGATCCATTTTGAAGTAAACATTTGATGTAATTAAACATTTCTAGTAACAACGTGATGAACATTGTGTATACATTTTATAGAAAAATTGCTACCCAAAAATGTGCAAATATACAGCATGATTTACATAATTATGTATCCCTTGAAGCTGGAGAACAATCTGAGAAACATCTTTAGGAAGCTTCATGCTTTCTGCAGACGTCCAGCCATGTCTGGGTCCACACAAGGTCACAGTGGTTTGATTGTGCACCTGTGCAGTGTGGACGATGCTTCTTCAGGTGAACTTCATCTCCTGCCTCCAGTTGCTGGATGCTGCATGTCTTGTATCTGTGAGGGAACTTTCTCCAGGCAGCAGCGATCACATGAGTCCATCAGGAGATGCTCCATGTTCAGGAGTTGGATTTTGTACTGCTAGCTGCATTTTAATGCATCACCCTCATCATGACTCAGAGAGCAGAACCTGTGAACACACAATTAAAATGGTGAATGAAAAGACAGAAACATTTGTCTATAATATATATGCATCTTAATACTTATTATATATAAAGTAATCTAATCAAGATTTGTCTACATGTCATTAGACTAGCTCAAGTCATTAAAAATAAGGTAATTTTATACTTGGAGCTTTGTAAATCAGTTAAAATCCTATAAAAAATTAAGTGTTCACAAGTTTTAATACTAATAGCATACAGAAGGTTGATTGATTCTGAAAGACATGTATAATTTATGTAAAATTAATGAGCCAACAACGTACCTTCAATGTATTTACAATCTGGGGGCTTTAAAAATGTCCAAATCATCTACCCAGCTATTCATAGATTGGACCAGCTCTCCCAGTGAATTGTAATTATAAAAATTATTTGTGGTGTAAACACTGACACAGACCAGGTTTGCTAAAATGACTGGGAATGTCAGTGGAGGCAAGTATTACTCCGGGTCTCTGCTCCATTTATTTATTTATTTCAAACGGGCAACATTTACAATTATACCGATTTTTTCCATGTAGTTTTTTTTCCTCACCTGGGAGAAGCTTATTAGGATACAGTCCACTTTATTTTGCCTGCTTTTCAGAATCGTGACGGAAGATACAGCGCGAAAACAATGGAAAATCTCCTGAATTTCTTTTTTTTTTCTAAAGACAACAAAAATGGCGGCCGAGACCGGAACGCCCAGAAACGCCCCCGACACCCGCCCACACAGTGACGTCTGCTCCAAAGCTCTATAGACAAACTATCCACACTTGGACTAAGCCCCTCTATTTGTAACTGGGTCTTAGACTTCTTAACAGACAGACCACAGTCCGTGAAGATCCACAACTTCTCCTCCTCCACCATCACCCTCAGCACTGGCTCTCCTCAGGGATGTGTGCTGAGCCCTCTTCTGTTCACTCTGCTCACATATGATTGTATAGCCACACATCCAGGCTGTCATATTGTTAAGTTTGCAGATGATACAGCTGTGGTGGGATGCATCACAGATAATGATGAATCCAGCTACAGACAGGAGGTGGAACATCTGGAGAGCTGGTGCAAAGAGAACAACCTTCACATGAATGTGAAGAAGACGAAGGAGATGATTGTGGACTTCAGAAGGAACAAACACACCCACACCCCACTGTATATAGGTGGATCTGCGGTGGAGGTGGTCTCCAGCTACAAATACCTGGGTGTACACTTGAATGATAACCTCAGCTGGAGCAATAACACCACCAGCCTGATCAAGAAAGGTCATCAGAGACTCTACTTCCTCAGACGGCTGAGACGAGCCGGTCTGAGAAGCCCAGTCCTCACCTCGTTCTACAGGTGTGCAGTGGAGAGCGTCCTGTGCTCCAGCATCAACGTGTGGCATGGAGGCTGCACAGTTGCAGAGAGAAAAGCTCTGCAGAGAGTGGTGAAGGCTGCACAGAAGTCTGTGGGAGTCAGTCTCCCCACCATCACAGACATTTACACCTCCAGATGCAGAAAAAGAGCCACCTGCATCATGAAAGACCTCACTCACCCAGCACACTCACTCTTTGCACCACTCCCCTCGGGACGGAGGTTGAGGAGCATCAAATGTAGAACCACTAGACTGAGAAACAGCTTCTACCCTGAGGCTGTCAGACTCATGAATAAATAAATAATAAGAATAAACACTGCAAAATGTCACATCATACTGATACTGTACTGATCTGTTTCTTGTTGCTGCGTTCATCTGTGACCATCTGCTCATGTTCGTGCTGCTGTTTATAATGATGTTTTTCTACTACATTAGGGCTTAGTGTATTACTAGCTGATGTGATGTCTCTCTTAGTTAATCCTAGATGTTATTATTGTATTTCTCTTGCATTTGTTGTTGGATGTAACTGGGACCCTGTGTACATAATCTCGTTTTCAACACATGTACTACATGCGGTGCAAATGACAATAAATTCTCTCTGACTCTGACTCTGACCTATCCACATCATCATTTACCCAGAATGCTTTGTGTGTAAATATAATGGCCCCATCTGTGTAATATATTTTTAAACTTTTAGTTTAAAAATTATAAAAACTGAACATCCTACAGTATTTTTAGTCTTGATTTCACAGTTAAAATATATGTTTATCAAATAAACTCTGTTACAACTAATCATGGATCCCTTAAAAAACAGCTACTTGAGTTGTACCTTCAACCTCTTTCAAAATTTTACTTAAGCTGGGTTTCAACTCTCTGCTTCAGGTTCTTAAATAACCAAGTGATCCTGTATGTCTTACTGACGGATGTCTGTTTCTTTTTTTTTTAGGAAAATGAAGACCCTGATGCCTACTTGAAGAAGCGCCCTCTCTCCTGTCCAATTCTGATTGTGTGTTCGTCCAACTGCCTGCTCGCGGTAGGAGATATGCCCATCACAACATTTCCAAAAGACAAGGTTGATGAGGGGGCTTTATACCTGATGCCCTGCATCTTACATACCCAAAGTGTGTGGCCACTCTGCTGTCAGTCATACAGACAGAGGTCCTTTTGGACCAGATGCATGAGGGAGATCTAACATCATCCTACAAAAAGAGCATGGCCGAATGGAAAACTTTTATTGGACAGTAGTACATGCATGCAGTAAGCTAGTTATTTTACTGGCCAGTTCATGTTCAGAATTTTGGTTGTTTACCCATTTTAAATGTTGCTGAAATAGCATTATGAGTGCATGAAAAACATTGGACAACATGCCTGTGGACTCTACCTCATTTTATGTTGCAACTCTACCTCATTTTATGTTGCAACTCTACCTCATTTTATGTTGCAACTCTACCTCATTTTATGTTGCAACTCTACCTCATTTTATGTTGCAACTCTACCTCATTTTATGTTGCAACTCTACCTCATTTTTAGATAGATAGATAGATAGATAGATAGATAGATAGATAGATAGTTTTTATTTTGCATTTTATGTTGCAACTCTCATTTTATGTTGCAGCAATGCAGTTCTTTGAACATTTTGAAAGTTTAAATTTGAACATGTTTATACATTTTAAAGGGATTGTGACATGATTTTTTTACTATTCATAAAATTGCTCAAAATATATATATTTTATCATTTAAATATGTTTGTTTTTGCAAACAAAATGATAAATCACTTTAATTTTGCTTTAAAAGTGATTTTGAACTTCAAGCCATGTTTAATCATGGGAAATCCGATTACACTCGAACGCACCATATGTGATGTCACACTGGGCAGAGGGCTGTGGTGTCTTTAATAGCGGACAATTTAAAACTGGACGAATTTAGCAATCTATGTGAAGATTTGAGCTATTTGTCTTCATTTTGGGAAGTAGAAAATAGTTTGGGTGATGGAACAAGAAACAACAGGATCTAATTTAGGTCTGATGCTGTATCAGACTTCCTTCATGTCGAGCTGCTCATACCTGCGCACTGTGACAAGCCCAGAGCTCTGCCCGGTGTGACATCACAGATGGTGCGTTCGCGTGTAATGGGATTTCCCATGAGTAAACACGGCTTGAAGTTCAAAATCACTTTTAAAGCAAAATTAAAGTGATTTATCATTTTGTTTGCAAAAACAAACATATTTAAATGATAAAATATATATATATTGAGCAATTTTATGAATGGTAAAAAAATCATGTCACAATCCCTTTAAGTTGTAACTGTGAAACACAATGGCTCCCTCATTTTTCATTGTACTCCACTACAGTACTACGCTCCTCATTTTTCGTAGTAGTTTTTTTATTTTTATTTTGTTGAGGATGTTTTATTTTATACTTTTAAAAATATATATTCAAAAGTGAACTACAGTTGTAATTGGGAGTAGTAGTTGTTGCATTGCTGCTGAAACCATTGTGATAAAATAAATGTGTTGAAGTTAAAGAATACCTTTCATTTTTTGTCATTACAGAAAATGTTTGAAGGTTTTGACAAGACATGTATTATTACGTTTGTTGGTTAAATTTGATAACGGGTTGGAGAAACATCTGAAACATCTGTAGAACTAAAAATGAGTAAAAGTTTTAGGGATGTATACTAATTTTAAGCATCACACGCTCAATTGTAGTAAAATATTGCTAAGAATGAGATTTTTTGCAGCTAGGTTTAAGATTGTTTATCTTGTAAAAAGATAAAATGTCTTATTTTTAGAAATCGTGTCAAGACAATTTTCACTTGTTGGAAGATCTTTTTGCTTATTTCAGTCAAAAAAAAAATCTAATTTTAAGTTGTTTTAAACTTGTTTTCAGAGTAGACTTTTCTCCAGTGTACTACTTTTGAGCATCAGAATCTTATTATAAGACAAGAAAAGCTCACAATTGTAGTAAAATATTGCTCAAAACTAGATTTTTGTAGCTAGTTTCAAGATTCCGCATATCTTGTTTGACTTGAACAAAATGTCTTATTTTAAGAATCTTGTCAAGTGAATTTTCACTTGTTCCATTGGCAGATTTTTTTGCTTATTTCAAGCAAAAAAATCTTATTTTACTTTTTTTTTTTCTTATTTTTAGAGGGGCATTTTTTCCAGTGTAGGGCACTTGAAGTGCACCAAGTGAGATAATAATGCAGATTCTTCAGATCAGAAGATGAATTAATATGGCTAATGTAATACACAAATTGTAAGCATATCAATAAATCATTGTGAAACAGTTATTATTGTATTATAAGATAGTTTTGTAATTTTTATTTTTCAAATGGAGCCTTTAGACTGTCAGAAGACAGAACTGAGTGTCATTCTTCATGGCACTCCCGGTGAACCAGGATGCCACTCTTTGCCTGTTGCATCAATAAACATGGAAGAAGCAAAATAAGGCAGCAGTGTCAGAGCTGTTGTTACAATTATAATCAGGAATAATATCCTGAGGAAAAATCAGTCAGCTGCAGAAAATAATATTTACGAGTGCCTGCTGTGACACTGGCCTGTCACAGTGAGCTACAGAAGATATTTATTCATTACAGGGAAATCGGCAGCAAAACTACTGATACCGAAAACAATATATTCTTCTTTTGGCTTTTCTCCTTTCAGGGGTCTCCACAGTTAGTCATCCTCCTCCAGCTCACCCTGTCTTCTTCATCCTCTGTCCTCACTCAAACTACCTTCATATCCTCTAACAGTAATCCATGTATCCCCTTCGTCTTTTGCCTGGTAGCTGCAAACTGTAAATATATCCTACCATTACACCCACTGTCCCTCCTCTGGACATGTCCAAAACATGTCTGGCTTCTGTAACTTTATATCCCATTATTTCAACCTGTGCTGTACCTCTGATTATCTCATTCCTGATCTTATCCATCTTTGTCACTCCCAAGGAGAACCTCAACATCTTAATTTCTGCCACTTCCAGTTCTGTCTCATGGCTTTTAGTCAATGCCACCGTCTCCAGACCATACAGCATAGCTGCTCTTTCTACAGTCTTGTAAACCTTTCTTTTGACCTTTGCTGCCAAACGTACAGTATTTCAACTCTCTCATTCACCTATTTACCACACTTTTTTTTCTGGACAGTGGACCCTAAGTACCTGAAGTCCTGCACCTTTGTGACCTCTGCTCCTTGTCTCACTGTTCCACCTGCTTCCCTCTCATTCACACATATGTACTCTGTCTTACAACAAACTGGTAAACATGGTATTATATTTATAAAAGTAAATTTAACCAAAGTGGAAATGTTAGAAGTTGTGAAATAAAAAAATAAAATATATATATAAAAAAGAAGCTGAATAATCGGAAAAAGTAATATCGATCAATATAAATATTAAATAAACTATAGTACAAAGTAAGTATTCAAACAATGTTCAATCGGTCATATGGATGGTTTCTTTTTTGGCTGGGACATTTCAAATTGCATCTAAAGGACTTATTTAATCTGAGGAGCCACCAAACAAAACTGATTCAAATGAACAATACTGTTAGAGTGTGAGCTGAAAACTTGAGTTGCTTTTAATATCAAAGAAAAAAAAGTTTCCAATAATATTTTGGCAGAGTCTATAATCAGCCCAATTAAAAGCTAATTACTGTCAGATTAAAGTGGAGCGGTTCAGTGATCCTATTTAATTTAGTGGGTGACTAGACTAATTCTGTTTTGTGGAAGGATTTACAGATCACAGTTTGAGAAAAAAGAAAAAGAAGAGACTGAAATCAAATTAGTAAAACTGTAGTATTACACAACATGTGAATACAAAGTGCCATGTCTGAAATTCTGTAATTCTGTTAATGACTAATCAACAGTACCAAGTGTGATACCATAAATCTAATGTAACTGAATCATTCTAATGTTTATTCCATCTAACCTGTGTTTTTAACTATTCAGTATAATTTAGCTCTAAAAAAGCTAAGTCTGGTCCTCTGGACATTCAAAAAACAAAACAAAAAAGTAGAAACGTTTCGTTTTTCGTCCGAAATACTTCCTCAGTCTGAGATGCTGTATTCAGCTCAGTCTTATAAATAGCACCCTCTCACAGTGGATCAATCAGTTTGCCGATGACAGCCGAAACCAGCTGATCACATGATCAAGGAGGACCATCAGCCTAACGATGGATAGTTAGCACCCTGATGGTTGTTTTCTATTCACAGAGGGCTGAGTGATACTAGCAATAACAGCATTGTAAGAGGGGGATAGTTGAACCCGGAGGCCTCCACCCCTGTTTAATGATGGACGGTTTCTTTTCACAAAGATGGCCTCCTTTACTCCTCTCTCAAACCATGCAGGTATTTCTGGAGTGGCAGATCTGTCACTCTTGTTTGGACTGAGACTGCAGCATGAAGGGTAAGCAGTGCTGGTAGCACACCTGAAATCAAAACTGTGCAAACAGAAAGTCTACTACAACCTGTGAAGGACAGCCGGTAAGCACCATATTGCTGTTGATTGATTATCAAATTTACCAAAGTAGTGCATGGTCGCTTTATAAAGACCCTGATTGTGGTGTTGAGTAGTTTAATGTTTCATGTGGTTGAGTATTGTTGTAATTAAATTAGTTGGTATAGAAAAAGAACTAAAAATACACTTGGAGTTCAAAGTTTATGGTTTAGTAGAGATATGTTTG
Source organism: Garcialebias charrua (assembly GCA_038048925.1). NCBI lineage: Eukaryota > Metazoa > Chordata > Actinopteri > Cyprinodontiformes > Rivulidae > Garcialebias > Garcialebias charrua. The sequence goes on from JBBPBX010032565.1 coordinate 16,914, forward strand.
ATTAAAAATACTAGGTGATTTGTCTAGGAAAAATATTTATCTAAAAATGTATTTAAAATTAAGTTGTTGAAATTATCCCCATTAATGTGTTTATTTGTGATTTAGAAATATTGACTATTACAAAATGTTTATTTTGTGTTAATTTAAGCAAGTAATAGCTGCATTTGTATTTTTCTTTTGAGGTTTTTCAGCTAACTGCCTACAAGTACCCACAAAACTTTAATACACGTGGATCAACAAAATTTAAGGCTACTCAATGAGTGAAATCCAGTTCCATCCATCCATCCATTTTCGTCTGCTTATCCGGGGTCGGGTCGCGGGGGTAGCAGCCTAAGTAGGGAGGCCCAGACTTCCCTCTCCCCAGCCACTTGAAGCAGCTCCTCTGGGGGAATCCCAAGGTGTTCCCAGGCCAGCCGAGAAACATAGTCCCTCCAGCGTGTCCTGGGTCTTCCTCTGGGTCTCCTCCCGGTGGGACATGCCCGGAACACCTCACCAGGGAGGCGTCCAGGAGGCATCCTAACCAGATGCCCGAGCCACCTCAACTGGCTCCTCTCGATGTGGAGAAGCAGCGGCTCTACTCCGAGTCCCTCCCGGATGACTGAGCTTCTCACCCTATCTCTAAGGGAGAGTCCAGACACCCTGCGGAGAAAACTCATTTCAGCCGCTTGTATCCGAGATCTCGTTCTTTCGGTCACAACCCAAAGCTCATGACCATAGATGAGGGTGGGAACGTAGATCGATCGGTAAATTGAGAGCTTTGCCTTTCGACTCAGCTCTCTCTTCACCACGACAGACCGGTACAGCGCCCGCTTCACTGCGGATGCTGCACCTATCCGCCTATCGATCTCACGCTCCAGTTTTCCCTCATTCGTGAACAAGACCCCGAGATACTTAAACTCCTCCACTTGGGGCAGGACCTCCTCCCCGACCCGGAGAGGGCATGCTACCCTTTTCCGGCTCAAGACCATGGCCTCGGATTTGGAGGAACTGATCCTCATCCCGGCCGCATCACACTCGGCTGCAAACCGCTCCAGCGAAAGCTGTAGATCACGATCTGATGAAGCCAATAGGACCACATCATCTGCAAAAAACAGAGAAGCGATTCTAAGGCCACCAAAACGGATCCTCTCAACACCTTGGCTGCGCCTAGAAATTCTGTCCATAAAAGTTATGAACAGAATCGGTGACAAAGGGCAACCTTGGCGGAGTCCAACTCTCACTGGAAACGAGCCTGACTTACTGCCGGCAATGCGGACCAAGCTCTGACACCGGTCGTACAGGGACCTAACAGCCCATATCAATGGGCCTGGTACCCCATACTCCCGGAGTACCCCCCACAGAACCCCCCGAGGGACGCGGTCGAATGCCTTTTCCAAGTCCACAAAGCACATGTAAACTGGTTGGGCAAACTCCCACGCACCCTCCAGGACCCTGCTGAGGGTGTAGAGCTGGTCCAGTGTTCCACGACCAGCACGAAAACCACACTGCTCCTCCTGAATCCGAGGTTCGACTATCCGACGGACCCTCCTCTCCAGAACCCCTGAATAGACCTTACCAGGGAGGCTTAAGAGTGTGATCCCCCTATAGTTGGAACACACCCTACGGTCCCCCTTTTTGAATAGGGGAACCACCACCCCAGTCTGCCAATCCAAGGGAACTGCTCCCAATGTCCACGCGATATTGCAGAGTCGCGTAAGCCAACACAACCCCATTGGGCACACATGGAACATCCTGCTAAAGGTATGGATAAATTGAAATCCAGTTGAAAACTTCAATGTAGAGGCTATCTCTTTCAAGTGGGGAATTGCACAAACAAAAAACCCAAAAGAACTTGACATTGGTATGGATGTTCTCCTGGCTGTCCACCGGATCTATGGTCTGCAGATGGGTGGTTTCCAGGCTGCCTCCTAGCTTTTCTGATTTACGTTGGACGGTCTCCTGACTGCTCACCTTGACTCTTGGGTTAGGGATTCAGTGTTCTCCATGTGTTCAGTATTTGCCCAGGTTCTTACCTTTCGGTCCTTTGTTTTTTGTTCCTGATGTGCCCTACTTCTTTTTCCCTCCAACCCGAGTGGATGTGATCTCTCCTTGGGATTTCAGGGGCCATTCCTTGAGGGTGGGATCCTGTAGGGTTTCTGGGGTTTGGTCTTGCATGTTGCATTTTCCTCATGTTTGCCTGTCACACCTCAGTGTTTCTCCTCTCTGTGTTCCAGCACTGATTCAACTGTGTTCAATCTAATCACTGCAGGTGCCTGTCATTTCACCTTGTTAGTGTCTGTATATATTCAGCCTCTTAGTGTTTGGTTAGTGTCTCTGGGTTGTCCTGTCTAAGGCTTCATGTTTCTGCATCCCTCCATGTCACCTCCTTATGTTTTCTGCCCCACCAGCATTTTGTTTTGTTTATTAAAATAAACAGTTAGTTTTCTTTAACAGGAGTCTTGCCTTGCCTTCCTGCACTTGGGTTATACACAAAAAAAAAACATGATAGAATCCAGAGACCATACCTAACCCAGCAGGAAGAAAATAACTCTGAAGCCAAACATGATAGTAATTGCCTACAGACCATTTGTTTGTAGCAGATTAATTTGCAAGGTTTTGGTTTTGTTTTTCATCTTAAATGTTCAAAAATGGTCAAATAAGATTTACAGTATTACCGATGTGGCAAAGTTGTAGCCTATTTATATACTGTATTTCATTGTATTACAAATAATTCAAGATAATCACAATTGTTGGGCTGGAGACAAAATTCCTGGCAAAGCTGGACCATAACTTACTCCTCAAAAAGAATGTCCTTTCTGTCCTCAAGAAGGGTCTGCAAACATGAATATTGGGCACACATGGAACATCCTACTAAAGGTATGGATAAATTGAATGTCATTACTTTTAAATAGGATCTCCACTTTGTTGATGTTGGTTTTTTGATCATGATTGAACCATAATGCAATGTCCTTAGTTTTGTTCTTACAGATGTGTAGTGGGCATGACCGTGTCCACTCTGATACACCTGTGTACTTTTGAACTGTTCCAGAGATGACCTTTACTGACCTCTCAGTAAAGCAAGACATTTTACTACAAATTATTCCATTAGTTATAATCTGAGAATATAGTCACCAAAAGAGACTATTTCTATCTTTGATTTTATTCTAATGTAATCAAAAGAATAACTTTTGTCATTTTCATGATATATGTTATATGCTGTTATTCTTTAAATGTGAAACATCAATGTGTCATTTCTGCAAATGAAAAGGTGTCAAAGTTCAGCTAGAATGTCAAACTGACTTACATAGAAATTGTTTTTGTCGAGTTTCAGCTAAAACCCTCATCTAGCGTCTGAAAGTCTCTTCACTCAGATACTTTTCCTAAACAATTCCCTTCTGCGCTGAATTTCACCTTGAATAGTGATAACAAGTGGACCAATGAAAAAGAAACAAGTCGCTCTCCTCTCAGAGCTTGTACTAAGTTTCTAAGCTTTTGCTGAAAGGCTAGAGTTTGCTGGGAACTTCAAAGAGATGTGAACTTTTTCCCAAAGAGCTAGGGTACGTTTGGTCAAGAGCTAACGACCTTCGTCTTCAGCTAAGGACTGATAACCTGCTGTTATGAGCCCACTTCGAACGAGCGTAAGCTCAAAACTTTGTTTATTCCTTCATGGAATAGTTATCTTGAAGTCAGAGGCCTGAAGCTGACACATTTTCTGATGGTCGATGCGGAACCCAGGAGACGTTGAAAACGTAAACGAATAACCTGCTCTGAGGTACTGGTTCCCACAAGGACCCGTGCATCTGAAAAGCTACAAGGTCTTCTCTCTTACCGGGCTGTCGTCAAAAGGTAAAGAGCTGTTTACAAACGTACCTGGATTTTAGCAGAAGTCGGATGAGAAGTGTCACTTTGGTAACATGCTCACGATAATTTCTTTTAAACCATCTTCCTCCTATTCTTTTCCCTCAAATTCTAAGCTGGAAACTAATTAAGTTAAAGCTCCCCTGACATGATCTTTTAACTTTCCAAAAAATGGCACAACATATATAAATATTAAGATTGACCCCTGACCGTTTTTGCTAAAACAATGTGAAATGAATGAAAATTCCTCCCAAAAACAGTTTAGAATTAGCGCCATTTTTTTAACACGATAAATAGGGATTTCCCCGTCGCAGGATGATGACGTCATAAAAAGAAACCTCTCTACTGCGCAGCTTGAAAACAATGAGGAGATACAAACTCGATCCGTCCAATTTAGCCATTTAAAAGTTAATATTTTAGCGGATTGTCTGCAGAGAAGCCAAAGTTATTTCCAGTAAACAGCAGGTTATAATTTTTTTTCAGCTCCTGCTGGTTTTTGGAGACTTTTCACTTCAGGACGTGAGCAGCTCTGTGAGGACTTACAGCATAGTTTCCACAGCACTGAAATGGTAATATATTAGTTAATGTTTCTAATAATTATCCAACATTAATTTATAGTTTAAAAAATTAGTCCCTTTTAAAATATCTGTTAAATATATTATTCTTTTATTTTATTTTGTTTGTGTTTTCAGGTTTCCAGGTCTCCAGTCCATCACCTGAGGCTCTTCCTGAACCACTAGTACAACCCAGACTTTCACATCACAGCAGGTAAGATTGCATCAACAAAAAGAATAGTACTCAACAATATTCTTTGATGTAAATCTGTTGATTTTCTGTGGTTCTGATGAGGGAAGTGACAAAGTGGATGCAGCATTCAGCCCATAATGGACCCAGATGTCCCCTGCGTCCAGACCTACAACACCTGGACATCCATGAGCGTGCACGAGGAGGTGGTGGAGTCTGAAGACATTAGTTTGACCCATTGTCTTAATATACAGTATACTGTATATAATATATACTGTGTTTGTCTGTGTGTTTTATCATCAATTCACAGAAATGTCTTCACCTGAAGAGTGGACCCAGGTGGAGAACAAACCTTGATATTGTTCAACAACAGATGGAGACATCTTCAGGATCTGTAGAACATCAGGACTGCTGCAGAAAGCTACGTTTGTGCATCAAGACATTAAAATATGCAGAAATACTACAACTGGCCAGAGCATTGAGATGAAAATGAATCAATGAATTTAATATTTTTTCTGACTGTTCAAATGAACATATTGTATGAAAAATAAACAGGATAACAATGAACCAAGTGTTTCTGTAGTTATGTGTAAATAAAGTTACAGTAGTACACTATATTATCTGTTAGTGTTGAGTTATTCTTTGTGAGAATATTTGTGTATCTGTTTTAATTTCATTCGTGCATCTACAACTCACAGCTCATACTTTAGTAAAAACAAAATTGGTGAATGTTGAAAAAAACATTTTATTAAAATAAAACCATCCCATATTATCAAATAAATGAAAACCTCTGGGGAAACATTAATATGAACAGATTATCAAAAAAAATTGAGTTTAAAAAATATCAGCAAGTGGTGTTTGACTTCATCAGCTCTGTAAAAATGACTCCAACACCTCCTCGTCCACCCTCCTGTCCAGGTGTTGTAGGTCTGGACGCAGGGGACATCGGTCTAGTTTCTCCTCATCCTGCTGCTTGTACTTCTTCAGACTCCACCACCTCCTCGTGCACGCTCATGGATGTCCAGGTGTTGTAGGTCTGGACGCAGGGGACATCTGGGTCCATTATGGGCTGAATGCTGCATCCACTTTGTCACTTCCCTCATCAGAACCACAGAAAATCAACAGATTTACATCAAAGAATATTGTTGAGTACTATTCTTTTTGTTGATGCAATCTTACCTGCTGTGATGTGAAAGTCTGGGTTGTACTAGTGGTTCAGGAAGAGCCTCAGGTGATGGACTGGAGACCTGGAAACCTGAAAACACAAACAAAATAAAATAAAAGAATAATATATTTAACAGATATTTTAAAAGGGACTAATTTTTTAAACTATAAATTAATGTTGAATAATTATTAGAACCATTAACTAATATATTACCATTTCAGTGCTGTGGAAACTATGCTGTAAGTCCTCACAGAGCTGCTCACGTCCTGAAGTGAAAAGTCTCCAAAAACCAGCAGGAGCTGAAAAAAAAATAAACCTGCTGTTTACTGGAAATAACTTTGGCTTCTCTGCAGACAATCCGCTAAAATATTAACTTTTAAATGGCTAAATTGGACGGAGCGAGTTTGTAGCTCCTCATTGTTTTCAAGCTGCGCAGTAGAGAAATTCCTTGTCATGACGTCATCATCCTGCGACGGCGAAATCCCTATTTATCGTGTTAAAAAAACGGCGCTAATTTTAAACTGTTTTTGGGAGGAATTTTCATTCATTTAACATTATTTTAGCAAAAACGGTCAGGGGTCAATCTTAATATTTATATATGTTGTGCCATTTTTTGAAAAGTTAAAAGATCATGTCAGGGGAGCTTTAAAGAGCCCTCAGACTAAATATGTTTAACATCCAGTATTTAGGTCTGTTGTGTTAAATTTAAGTGTGCTGACATATTAAATTGAAAGAAAGTGAAATCATGTCAATCAAGTGTAATGGTGTTAATTTAGTGATTTATTTTAAATAAATGGTAGTGTCTTTGGCATACCAACTAAGTTAACGTCTCTGTCACTTAATGGCTTTATTTATTTATCCATCATAAAGATCACAGAAATATTGGGTAAACTGAAAAAGAAAAGAATCCGTGAAATTACTATTCAATCTGAATAAGTAAATTAATTAAGGATAAAGAGGTCAGCTTAATACTGACCCCTGTTAAAATCCTTTAGTTACATCTGGGTGGCACTATATGTGTTTAAAGACACAATATATGGTCTCCCTCATGTTTCCTTCATCTGGTGGCCAGTACGAGTTTTCTGAAAGTTTATTGATAAATCTGTGATCTCTCATGAACTTGAAACGTTATGTTGGCATGATTATTCCAATTTTTGGACTCTGAAGGTGATAATTTTTGGCTGAGGTGTTCAAGACAGGCAGATTCTGCATGTTTTATCATTTGAAGCTGAGAGATTGTTATTGTTCAACTCCTTAACACGCTGTGGGAAGCTTTTAGGTGAAGTTTTGTCAGCCCGTGGTCTGTGGGGGGGTTCTGGTTCCGTTCGGCCCAGTTCACGCACAGACTCCGGTACAAAGCTTTGTTGACCGCCGAGTCAAACTGCCTGAAAAGCTGTTAACATCTGCGAGATTGCTGTGTGTGGTATTTTTACATATTAGAGCAGGTCGAAAAAGCATATTACTGTTAGAACGTTGTCGGCTGGGTTCTGTCAGACCCGTTTCCTGCTCCATTAAAAAGTGGACCGGAACCGACCTTGAAGTGGCTCCGAGCGAGTCCGTGTTTGTTCTGCAGCTGCAGTGCTGGGTTACTAAGTGTAGCTAAGTCGTGCCTGTTTTAATTGTGATTGCCACGTTTCAGAATTTTGGGAAGTTAATTTGAAGCGTTTGAGTTGTTTTAAGGGTCTGTAAAGTTGCTTTCTGTTGTGCTAAGGTAAAGTTAAATTCCTACACGTCACGTGTGTTTATGAGCTGAGCTGTGTTTGGATAAACGAGAGCTGTGAGCTGTCAATCACTGCAAGCGCTGTGATTGATTGGTTGACGTCACGTATCTGTTTAGCGAGCTCCGCCTCGCTCAACAGAAGCTGGTGACGCGCTACGTCGACCCGCCTATTTTTGTCGTCATTTCCAGGTGCACATAGGGTGACAAGCAGTTCACTCTCACAGGACAAACGGAGATTTCACTGAGAGTTTAAAAACTAATTTAAAGCCATCTAAACTGTCTAACCACATAAATCTGTCTCTGACAAGAACGCGGTTCGAGCGTTTATCACGGATACACTAGGAACTACCTCTAAAAGGTTGTTTTTAGTTTAAATACTGATTAGAAAAATCAGTCTCCTCGTAATAACATTAAGACTCGAAGCTGCCCCCTGTTGGTTAAAAGACGTTGACAGATGAGTTTTCTCAAAAACATCATAAAAAAGTCAGCATTTTTATGGTGAATTACCAGCTCTAAATTGTTCTGTACACAAACAATAGCTCCTGTTTATTTTAAATAAAATTTTAGAATAACAGAGGTACAGACAAACATTTTTGCTTATTTTAAATACAAAAGAATTTAAAATAACAAACAAAAGTACAGTTTTCACTCCAGATAACTGCAATTTTTTCCTTTCTCTTCCTTTTCTCTGACACATCATCTTCCACAGTTATCCTGTGCACATTTAAACTTTCCTGTTTATTTCAAATAGTGAAAAGTTTAGAATAACGAATACAGAGCATCTTTTATTTTGATTTTCACTGAAAATCCAGATAAAAGATGGCAGGCACAGAGGGTGAGACCCCTGACACCACGGATACGGGGCAGCCCGGGCCAACTGAAGGCCACGACCCGACCAAAGCAGATTGGATCGAACGTGCCTTATTTTCACTCACAGGGCCCATCACAAACTACCATGAAGAGACACAGTTGATGGAGGAAGCAGATGTGGACAGAGCATTAAAAACTGTAACAGCTGGAACCACAACGGCTGAAAAGAAAGCAGACAGAGATAAACGTTTGGCTAAATTAAGCCTTCTGTTAAAGGCCAAGCTAGACTTTGAAACTGCTGCACGCCGGGCTGTCTCTACATCATGTTTAACAGCACAAATGGAGGTTGCCACTTTACAGCAGGAGGTAAAGAGTTTAACACAGTCGAGTATTGACAGCGCTGAAAAAACGCGTAATCTTTGCACAGTGTTAAAAAGGGATTTTGAACAATCACAAGATGAGTTGGAAAAATGTGTGGTGGAAAGGGATAAGTATTACCATCAATACAAGTCGCTTCAGGCGGATTGTGGGGAATAGTTATCTTGAAGTCAGAGGCCTGAAGCTGACACATTTTCTGATGGTCGATGCGGAACCCAGGAGACGTTGAAAACGTAAACGAATAACCTGCTCTGAGGTACTGGTTCCCACAAGGACCCATGCATCTGAAAAGCTACAAGGTCTTCTCTCTTACCGGGCTGTCGTCAAAAGGTAAAGAGCTGTTTACAAACGTACCTGGATTTTAGCAGAAGTCGGATGAGAAGTGTCACTTTGGTAACATGCTCACGATAATTTCCTTTAAACCATCTTCCTCCTATTCTTTTCCCTCAAATTCTAAGCTGGAAACTAATTAAGTTAAAGAGCCCTCAGACTAAATATGTTTAACATCCAGTATTTAGGTCTGTTGTGTTAAATTTAAGTGTGCTGACGTATTAAATTGAAAGAAAGTGAAATCATGTCAATCAAGTGTAATGGTGTTAATTTAGTGATTTATTTTAAATAAATGGTAGTGTCTTTGGCATACCAACTAAGTTAACGTCTCTGTCACTTAATGGCTTTATTTATTTATCCATCATAAAGATCACAGAAATATTGGGTAAACTGAAAAAGAAAAGAATCCGTGAAATTACTATTCAATCTGAATAAGTAAATTAATTAAGGATAAAGAGGTCAGCTTAATACTGACCCCTGTTAAAATCCTTTAGTTACATCTGGGTGGCACTATATGTGTTTAAAGACACAATATATGGTCTCCCTCATGTTTCCTTCAGATGGATAGTGCTCTCCTCTGCATGCACTCAGTGTATACAGAGTCCAAGTCTGGTAGCTTGATTCCTACAATCCTCAGATCAATCACATGAGACACGTTTAATCTAGCCTCTACTGCACCGCACTGCAGCATTGGCAGAAGATGCAATCTATGGTGGTCTTACAAAAGTTTTCAAGCAGCTGTGAAGATGAACAAGATGTTTCAGTTTACTCAGGAAGAACATCTTGAAAAAAATCATGAGGTTAAAGAGCTTCTTGTAACTTTGACCGGATCTGGACACTTTCAAGGGTTTGGTATAGTTAAATTCCAATAGATATGATTTGAATTCAACAATTAACAAAACAAAATCCCCTTTCTTTCTGCATCATTTTAATTTGATTAGGCCTTTTGAGCTTTTTAGATTATTAGTTGATAGATTCATTTGATGAACAATAAAATCACATAAAAAACATTGTCAAATATAACATAAAAAAGGCTCCAGCCTTTTAACATTTAGTGTTTCAGAAAAGGTTGACAATTTTTACTAAGGAAGAATACATTTGTGAAGCACTGTTGGATCAGTGTGTGTTTGTGGGCTGAATAGTAATTGAACTTGTTTACTTGAAGAAAGAAAAAAAGTCACAAAGAACAAAGAAGACTCTCTGAACAGGAAAAAAAAAGAGCAATTACCGGTACTGTTTGCCCTTTGATGATGCTCAACATGATGTGAGTGCAGTCACTTAGCTGATCTATAACATGATCAGCAAACTGAAATCAAACAGACAGCAATTAGTTTTAAAGTAGACAGAGATGTGTGAAATATATAAATGTCATCCACATTTTTTCCATTATTCTGCCACTGGTTAGACTAATGTCTGAATACATTAGCAGCATCTCAGTTGCACAGTGCCTTCATGAACAGATGTGTCTCACAGTCTCTAACCCCTGCAGCATCTCTGTCCATATGATCATTGTCTCTACTGTCAACACAAACAGGCAGATTGAGACTTTTCCACTGCTGAGAGTCAGAACTAGTGAACACTATCAGACACAGAGGTGCACCAGACTGCAGACAAAAACACACCACAACACAAACAGACACAGACAGAATTACCCACACAGGCAAACAAAATGGCACCATTGTTTTTAATGTTCATAAACTCAGTCCATGTGAATATTACTTAAAGCTGCAGTCTGCAGTTTCTGTAGTGCAGTCTGTAAGTTTTCTGAAGATATATTTTTAACATATTTCTTCACTCTGTCTATACAGAACTGTCTCTGACGGACAACAGGAAAACTGTTTACAGAATCGGCCAGATGGCCTGCTTGCGAGCACAGAGAATATTATGGCTAACTTTCACAGACAAAACAGAGAAGGTAGTTGCAAGTTAAAAGTTTACCATGGCTCATGTCCCAGATTCAGAACCTGCTTGTTCTTGCAGAAATAAAACCAGCAGAAGGTCAGTTTCATGAAAATAACCAATCATCATTAAAATGACAAATTATACTGTTGATCAATTCTGAATTAACACACATTAAAAAGAAAGTTCAATCTGATTAATTGGTGTCCATTAATTCAAAATAATTGTAACAAAAATAGTGTCCTTGAGAGCTTCAAGAAAGTCTATCACTGAGAGTTTCAGAGAGATGTGGAGAGGTGTACTTGAAGGTCAAGCCTAAAATATCAGAGATGAGGTGTCCCACTACAGTGGCTCTGTGAGGCTCAGCAGATTTCATGGTGTTCTGGTGTGCTGGACCAGCGTTCCATGTTTTTATTTTATTTTTTAGAACGTTGTATTACCATATAATCACAGAACTTCGCAGCGGTTGAGACAGGACATGTAGTGGAGGCAGAGCATTCAGAAACTGCAGCGAGAGCAAGAGGGAGCAGAGCCATATACAGGTAACCCCCTAGTTACGTCCGAGTTAGGGAGATAAGAACTGTTCGCAGCTCGATTCTGCCGTAGCTAGGGGGTGAAAAAAGCGTCCAGTTCGTAGGCCCTTATTCCGTTCGTAGGTCGTGGAAATACGGCTAACGGAGCCCGCTAACACATTTTAGCATGTACAGTAGTGTACTGTAATGTTAAACATTGCTATTCACATTTACAGAATAAATAAAAATATATTTTCTTACTTTGAGATGGTCAAAGCCGACATCTTAGGTTGCCATGCGTTGCCATGATTGTTGTCAGGCCGAGCAGCCGCCGAGTGAACCACCAGCAGCTGTTCAAGGCCTGTGTTAGCTAGCTGGCTAGCTTCTGCTAGCCAGGCCATGGGCTGGTGTTGGAGCGGCGGTGCGGCGCAATCTGCAGCTCTTGCTCCAGCCTGCTCCAGCCTGAGACGTCCACAGAGCTCACAGAGACGTTTCCAGCTCGTAATTAATCCATATGAAGCCATCCTGGTCACCAGTCTTCGGCCGGCTCCCGGCAGCTAACCTAAAATGGCGTCCGGTGTTCTACATTAATTTGTGACCGGAGACCCCAGTGACTGAACCTAAAATGGCGTCCGGTGTTCTACATTAATTTGTGACCGTGTAAACTGAAGACCTACTTCCTGATGCCCAAGATTGTGCAAAAATGATCAGAAATGATCATTTTTATCATAATTATTATTTATAAAGCCTTTTAAACAACCACAGCTGCAAAAAAGTGATGTACACATGAAATTAAAGTTGCAGTATGTAGCTTTTTTTATAAACATATTTCTTCTCTCTGTCACTATTTTTTGACAGAGTGATGGTAAACAGGTAATCTTTGAGAAATACTATATTCCTCTGGCGTCTCCCGGTGGTTAAAATAGCATTTATAAAAACCAGAGCGGGCCGTTTTTGACCAGCCAATAAAAACAGAGTTATTTTCATGAACGAGCTTCCCCCGCCCTCCCCCCGCCTCTCCCAGCGGCTGCGCGCAGCAGCCGGGCAGTGGGCACGCTCCCGTCTCAAACAGTAGCTGTTTCAAGATGGCGGAGGTGGCGAGAGCTTCGAGTGCTCAGGATTGCCAAGCGATGCAGAGTTAGCAACTTTCCTGCTTGAAAAGTAAGTGTCTTTGCTTGAATCATGTGATAGCGCAAATGCCATGTTATTATCTACAACAGGCTAAAACCGTTTTCCGGCCTACAGCTGACGTGATGCTAATGGCAGCAGCTAACTCATTCAACCTCAGTATTGTTTCGATACGTACATTTAGTTATCCTAACTTATTGTATTGTGGATCAGCAAGCAGATATGATGAAAGTACTGTAACTGCGCTGTCTGTGTGAGATAGGCATGATCACAAGAACTAGCAATTAGCATATTGTCTGCTGATCATTTGGTGGTCATAATCGAAAAGTCTGTTAGTTGTACTACACAATATATGTTGTTGATGCATACATGTCAACCTCTTTGGACGTTTACCTGTATAAAGGGCCTCAAAAATCATTAATTTTTGGAATAAAATCTGTAAAACTTGCGGTGGGGTGGACGAGTTTGCTGCGGACATGAGCCTGCAGTGAAGCAGGATGAAAGGAGAGCGTAAAAAGTTCAAATTTTACTTCTAGCAGCAGAACAGGATGGAAGATGGCTGTTTGATGCTATTTTTTAAATCATCCTAAATGCTTTGATATGTTAGATAAATTTGTCATTGTGTGATAAATGTGTTGAAAAGAATATCTGATTATTGTTTGAACTACATTATATGTTTTTATGCAGAGATGATGACTTTGGGGAAGGTCTCAGAAGTGAATTTGGGGAGACTCCCATTCAGGTTTTGGAAACAAGGTAAGTAAGGGGAAACTGTATTTATGTCAAGATTATTTTATGGTTTGCACTGCAACTAATATAACTGTGATCATAATATTATTACACAATTTTAAAATGTAGATGGTAAGGTTGTATGTCTAATATTGTTTATGAAATGTATTTCCACCAGATATTATGGTAGGCAGAAACAAAAACCAAAGTTTAATAGTTGTTTTTATATAATCCATCCATCCATCCATTTTCTTCCTCTTATCCGGGGTCGGGTCGCGGGGGTAGCAGACTAAGTAGGGAGGCCCAGACTTCCCTCTCCCCAGCCACTTGGAGCAGCTCCTCCGGGGGAATCCCAAGGCGTTCCCAGGCCAGCAGAGAAACATAGTCCCTCCAGCGTGTCCTGGGTCTTCCTCTGGGTCTCCTCCCGGTGGGACATGCCCGGAACACCTCACCAGGGAGGCGTCCAGGAGGCATCCTAACCAGATGCCCGAGCCACCTCAACTGGCTCCTCTCGATGTGGAGAAGCAGCGGCTCTACTCCGAGTCCCTCCCGGATGACTGAGCTTCTCACCCTATCTCTAAGGGAGAGTCCAGACACCCTGCGGAGAAAACTCATTTCAGCCGCTTGTATCCGAGATCTTGTTCTTTCGGTCATAACCCAAAGCTCATGACCATAGATGAGGGTGGGAACGTAGATCGATCGGTAAATTGAGAGCTTTGCCTTTTGACTCAGCTCTCTCTTCACCACGACAGACCGGTGCAGCGCCCGCTTCACTGCGGATGCTGCACCTATCCGCCTATCGATCTCACGCTCCAGTTTTTATATAATGTATTTCTTTATTGTTATGGCTTTTCTGTGCTGCAATTTTAGTGGACATAAAATTAGAATAATACAGATGCACAATATTGACAATAAATATCTTTGAAGCTTATTTTTTTATTATTTTATTTTTCTAACCGCGTCACAGAAAATGTACAACTTTATAAATTTAAGAATTTTTAAAAAGATGACTTAATTAAAATTCTGTGTTCATGTATAACATACACTTGCACTGAACGTACGTATTTTAGTGCGTGTTAAAAATATGATTTTGTCTATACTTTCGAGTTAGTCTCATTAACTTTTATTGAGAGCATTTATTGTACTGGTTCCCAAGTACATGTTTCTTTATTTCATGATCAAACTTGATTATTGTTGCTTTAATAAAATATGTAATGTGTTTCCTCAGTATCAATGTTAGTTTGTTTTTTATGTTTATATTTTTTTTGTTTCAGTATGTCTTCGCTAGACATTACGACGACAATGATGAAAGTGACTTGTTATTGCATGTTCTCTCCGTGCATGCGTGGGTTTTCTCCGGGTTCTCCGGTTTCCTCCCACAGTCCAAAAACATGCATGTTAGACTGATTGGTAACTCTAAATTGACCCTAGGTGTGAGTGAGACAGGTCTCTCTTGTAAATGAGTCCCCGTGGCTCAACGAGGCTAGCCTGTATAAATAAAGGTTGAATGAATGAATGTTCTTCTTCCTCAGGTTGTCAGCGCTGTCCTGTTGATGATGATGGTGGTGGTGGTCCCACAGACAGCAGCAAAGCCACACAGGAAGTCCTTTGAAGGTTTAGCAGAAGAAACGGTCCCTCTGCGTTTGGACCCAAACAATTTAGTTCCCAGCCTAAAAGTCAGTTCTTTGGCCAGCGACTCCATCTCACCGTGGACCTACAAGTGAGGCTTCAGCTCCTCAGTGTGTTGTCCTTCATGAAGCTCAGAGTCCTGTTAACAGTTTTCGTCTCCTCTCTGTCCTCAGCATCTCCAGGGATGACAACATGTTCCCTCATGCGCTGTCGCAGGCTCACTGTTTGCTCAAAACCTGCCTGGACCACCAAGGACTGGAGGACGGGGGCCTGGAGTCCCGTCCCATTCTGCATCAGGTGCTGGTTCTGAGGCGAGTCAAGACGCCAGGGCCAGGCACCGCCTGGAGTCCAAACTCATCTCAGTGGGTTGCACCTGCGTGAGACCGAAGGTGATCAACCAGCACTGAGGACTGACCCATGGAGACCAGATGAAGACCATCTCCACGCGGGGTGTCCTCCAAAGATCTGTGGCAGGGTGTGGCCTTGGGGCAATTTCAATCCCAAAAATCCTCAATTAAAAGAAAAGAACTTTTAAACGAGTTGATGAAGTTTATCAATGAACCTTAATTTTTTTATTTATATATACTGTATATATATATATAGTCATTCATTCATTCAACCTTTATTTAGTCAGGTAAATCTCATTGAGCCTCGAGGGCTCATTTACAAAAGTGACCTGCTACTAACTAAAGAATGATGAACAGCAATGGTAGAATTTCTGTTCATCATTCTACATCATATATATATATATATATATATATATATATATATATATATATATATATATATATATATATATATATATATATATATATATATATATATATATATATATATATATACAGGGAACCCCCGTGTTACGAACGAGATCGGGACCTAAGAACGGTTCGCAGCTCGATCCGTTCGTAGGTAGGGGGTGAAAATTATATTTAAAAAAAAAAATTATTCATTCATTCATTCATTCAACCTTTATTTATCATGCTAACGGAGCGCGCGCACACATTTAAGCATGTAAAGTAGTGTACTGTAATGTTAAACATTGCTATTCACATTTACAGAATAAATAAAAATATATTTTCTTACTTTGAGATGGTCAAAGCCGACATCTTAGGTTGCCATGCGTTGATTGTTTTCGGGCCGAGCAGCGCGGGCCACCGCAGCTGCTCCAGGCCTGTGTTAGCTAGCTGGCTAGCTTCTGCTAGCCAAGCCATGAGCTAGTGTTGGAGCGGCGGCGCGATCAATCTGCAGCTCCTGCTCCAGCCGCTGCTCCAGCCTGAGACGTCCACAGAGCTATTCCAGCTAGTAATTAATCCACATGATGCGATCCTGGTCACCAGTGTTCAAAAGGCCGGCTCCCGTGTTAGCTCCAGTGTTAGCTCTGGAGCTAGCCAGGCCGGAGGTGTAGCCAGGCCGGCCGGAGGTGTTCGCACGGCGGCCTGGCACGATCGGCGATAAATCCGCTGCCTGAGACATCCACAAAGTTCACAGAGACGTTTCCAGCTAGTAATTAATCCATATGAAGCCATCCTGGTCACCAGTCTTCGTCCAGCTCTCGGCAGCTAACCTAAGATGGCGTCCGGTCCGGTGTTCTACATTAATTTGTGACCGGAGACCCCAGTGACTGAACCTTAAATAGCGTCCGGTGTTCTACATTAATTTGTGACCGTGTAAACTGAAGACCTACTTCCTGTTTCCCAAAATTGCTCAAAAATTGCTCAAAAATGATCAGAAATGATCTTTTTTATCATAATTATTATTTATAAAGCCTTTAAAACAACCAGAGCTGCAACAAAGTGATGTACACATGAAATTAAGAACATTTAAACACAAAAAAAAAAAAAAAAAAAAATTTTTTTTTTTTTTTTTTAATTCATATTTTTATTAAATATGATATGTTCGTAAGTCCCGTGGTTCGCAGGTCGATGGGGTCGTAGGTCGGGGGTTACCTGTATATATATATATATATATATATATATATATATATATATATATATATATATATATATATATA
>JBBPBX010032566.1:0-11345 GCA_038048925.1 Garcialebias charrua
GGGAGATAAATCAGGAAAGCTATTAGCCTGGCAAATAAAACAGTTAGAATTTAGGCAACCAATTACATCTATTACAATAAATGAACAAACTTTACAAGATCCACAACAAATAAATTCAGCGTTTAAGAATTATTATGAGAATTTGTATAAAGCACAAGAAAAAATAACATTAGGAAAAACAGATGAATTCTTAACAAACTTAAATATACCTAAATTTTCAGAAGGAGATAGGGAAACCCTGAATTTAGAAATCACACAGGAGGAGCTGGGACAAGCTATAAACAATATGAAATCAGGAAAAAGGGGAGGACCTGATGGCCTCCCAATAGATTTATACAAAATTTTTAAAGATAAACTTTTGGCTCCACTACTAGATATGTTTAAAGAAATTTTCAACTCAAATTATCTTCCCCCATCAATAAACGCTGCCATGATTACTCTATTACCGAAACCA
Organism: Garcialebias charrua; assembly: GCA_038048925.1. NCBI lineage: Eukaryota > Metazoa > Chordata > Actinopteri > Cyprinodontiformes > Rivulidae > Garcialebias > Garcialebias charrua. Next base: position 455 of record JBBPBX010032566.1, read on the forward strand.
GATAAACCATTAGATATATGTGAAAATTTTAGGCCAATTAGTTTGTTAAATGCAGATCTGAAAATAATATCTAAATTGCTAGCCTTACGTCTACAAAGGATCTTGCCAAAAATAATACATCATGATCAAAATGGATTCATATTAGGGCGACAAGGTTTTCATAATGTGAGGAGAGTATCAAATATAATTTATTACAATAAGGGATCTCCAAACTCAGCTCTTCTATCATTGGATGCCGAAAAAGCATTTGACAGAATAGATTGGGAATTCCTTCTTCAGGTATTGGAAAGGTTTAATTGTGGAAATAAGTTTGTTCAATGGGTAAAAATATTATATAGTAACCCTTCAGCTGAAATTATAACAAATAGAAATATATCTAAACCAATAAAGATCAGGAGGGGATGCAGACAAGGATGCCCATTGTCACCTTTATTATTTACTTTGGCAATAGAGCCATTTGCTATTGCTATCCGTTCACACCCGCAAATTTATGGAATCAAAATAGGATCCAATGAACACAAAATCTCCTTGTTTGCAGATGATGTTATTTTATTTGTATCTAAAATGAGTAGCTCAATAAAACATATTTTGGATATAATTAAACAATATGGTGAGATATCGGGATATAAAATAAATAAAATGAAATCTTCAATGCTACTTCTTAACAAGAATGATAAGATAAATATAACTTCAGAAATACAAGAGTTTAAGATAGTAAATGAATTTAAGTATTTAGGAATATGTATTTCATCAAACATAGAACAGATATCCACAACTAACTATAAACACATATTAAATACTGTAGAAGAATCTTTAGAAAGATGGATGCCATTGCCAATATCTATGATTGGAAGAGTAAATTTAATGAAAATGATTATATTACCAAAAGTGCTTTATGTGTTTCAGAATGTTGCCCTTCCACCTCCTCCTGAATTCTTTCCACAAATAAGAAAGATGATGATACGTTTCTTATGGAAAAACAGGAAATCCAGAATACGCTTAACATTACTATACCTCCCGTATGATCGGGGAGGCTTGAAATGCCCTAATTTTCAGTGGTACTATTATGCAGTACATCTTAGGTCTATGATGTTTTATTATAGTAAACATTCCCCACATTGGGTTGATATGGAAACACAAGATTTAACAGTAACACTCCCAGCATATTTATATTCCAATTCAATAATGAAGCTCCTGAAACAAACTAAAAACCCATTTCTTAAAAACACAATTAGAGTATGGAGAGATGTTAAAAAAATTCTAAACGATTCAACTAATTTATCTTTATTCAGCCCAGTGTGGGGAAACCAATTCTTTTTACCAGGTAAAACGGACCCAACATTTAAAGAATGGAAGGATAAAGGTCTCCAAAGGATTGAACACTTGTATGAATCAAATTCAGACACACTAATGAGCTTTCAAGAGTTACAGACTAAATTTAATATAAATAAGAATCAATTTTTTAAATATCTTCAACTCAGAAATTTTATAAAAACAACTCAGAACAATGTGCTGACAAAACCTCTAAAATCAATTTTAGAAGAAATGCTAACAAAAGATAGTTTAAAAAAAGGTATTATATCAGATTTTTATCAGTTATTGACATCATATTCTCTTGAAGGATCACAGGATAGATTTAATGCTTGGAAAGAAGACATAATAATGGAACTATCAGAGGAAGACTGGAAAAGAGCATGTACTCTTGCTCACACTAGCTCTATTAATACAGCTTTAAAAATGATTCATTACAAGTGGTTAATGCGGGTTTACATAACTCCTGTAGACCTTAATAAATACAATGGGGAGATACCTGATGTTTGTTCAAAATGTGTTGAGGAAAAGGGAACTTTGGTACATTGTATGTGGTACTGCAGGGAAATTATGTTATTTTGGACTGAAGTAAAAAATATAATTGAGAAAATCATTTCTAAACAAATAATTTTGGACCCAAAACTGTTTTTGTTCGGTCTATATCCTGAAAGACATAATTATACTAATAATGAACAAAAGTTTATTGATTTAAGTTTGATTAATGCAAAAAGATGTATATCGCTATGTTGGAAAAACTTAAATAGACCTACTGCGAATCAATGGTTACAGCAAATGTTATCGGCTCTTCCTTTGGAAAGGATAACGTATTTGTTAAAGGGCAAGCAAGGACTGTTTGAGTGTGTTTGGAACCCTTTTATTTTGTATGTAAAAAGTCTGGACACTTTAAATGAAAATGCAAACAATTGAAGAACGTGCTGACCGCAGTTCCAAAGACAATAATAAGAGAAGACATGTATAGTTGGACTCATTATAAAAGAAATGAACAATGAAAAAAGAATTTTGAGACATTTTGTTGTTGATTGTATTTTTGATTTTTATTCCTTTTTATTTTTTATTTTTTTATTGTGAGGGTGGGGGTATTTTACTTAAGTTTGTTTATTGTATGAATGTTGGTTTAATTGTGTAAAAACTCAAATAAATATATTTTGGAAAAAAAAAAAAAAAAACATTCAATGAAGCCATGATGTCACCAAACTCAAAAGAATGGGCAGCTGCTATGGATGAGGAGATTAACTCACTAAAAGATAATAACACTTTTACCCTAACAACATTGCCAGAAGATAAGAAAGCAGTAGGGGGTCGATGGGTATACGTAAAGAAAAATAATGGTGATGGTGAAAAATACAAAGCACGATATGTTGCCAAAGGGTATAATCAAAATTACGGCATTGACTATGATGAAACCTTTTCCCCAACAGCAAACATGACAAGTATTAGAGTTCTGATGCAATGTGCCATCCAAGAAAACCTTATATTACATCAAATGGACGTAAAAACTGCATACCTGCATGCACCAATTGACTTTGAAGTTTATGTAGAGCAACCTGATGGATATGAAATAAAAGGAAAATCAAATGAGAAACTGGTTTATAAATTAGAAAAATCGCTCTATGGTTTAAAACAGTCAGGCAGAAACTGGAACAAGACGTTACATGACTATTTAACTGAAAATGATTTCATACAAAACCCTGCAGATCATTGTGTTTATACCAGGGAAACAGAAAAGAACAAAGTAATAATAATAATTTGGGTTGATGATATTATTATTGCTGCCAGTGATGAAAGTATTCTGAAAACTGTGAAGGAAATCTTGACAGCAAGATTCAAAATGAAAGATATGGGCAAACTCAAACATTTTCTTGGCATCCATTTTGAACATACAGAAAATCATGTAAAAATGTCACAAGAAGAATATGTCGATAAAATACTAGAAAGATTTCAAATGCAAGACTGCAAACCAAGATCTACTCCTTGTGAACAAAAACTAAACTGCAATGAAAATGCTGAAAAAATGGAGAATGTAAAAGAGTACAGAGAGGCAGTTGGTAGCCTTATTTATTTAACTTCATGTACTCGACCTGATTTAAGTTTCATCTTAAGTATATTATCACAGCATCTAAATGAACCGACTATAGAACACTGGACTATGGTAAAACATGTACTCAGATATTTGAAACAGACAAAGGACAAGGCATTGTACTATAGAAAATGTGAAAATGATTTACATGTGACTGCCCATAGTGACGCAGATTGGGCTACAGACATTGCTACCAGAAAAAGCGTTACAGGTTACTGCACCAGTTTAAATGAAAAGGGTACTTTAGTATCATGGAAAACAAAGAAACAACCAACTGTTGCGTTATCTACCTGTGAAGCAGAATATATAGCCTTATCAGCAACCGCACAAGAATGCCTGTATTTGTCACAACTGTTGCAGAGCATGTACAAACATCAAATGAAGCCACCCAAAATATTTGAAGACAATCAAGGGACAATAGCTCTGACAAAGAATCCTGTAAACAGAAACAGATGTAAACACATTGACATCAAATACCATTTTGTGAGATCGAGTGTCAACGCAGGAAAACTGAATTTAGAATACTGTCAAACAGATTTAATGGTGGCGGATGTTTTTACAAAGCCTGCAACAAAAGCCAAATTAATGAAGTTCGAAAAATACATTTTCGGAATGTAAATAATGTAAATAATGTTTTGTTTGATACTGTTTGTTATTGTTTATTTATTTTTTGTTTTGACTGATTTTGACAAAATGAACGCAAGTAGGGGTGTTGAGTGGTATAATTATGCTTTCATTTGTCAAATGCTTTTATTTTGAAAGGACATGCACTTCCTGCCATGTAATTAAGAACACATGTGAATACATATAAGGTGACGTGTCAACTGAATAAAGCAGTCATTCCCTTTGTGATGAACAAACGAGAACGCTGACTCTTGGTCATTTTATTCCTCCGTGATGTGGCTTATCTGGACAATTTCACGCTCAGACTCCGCTGAGTGACGCTACCTGCTGACAATTGGGCAGCAAACTTGCACTGTCTAGCATTCTGGTCATTCTATTACAACAGGCCTGACAGCCCTGCCTGGGTAGAGATGGAGTCACAGTGTTCTGGGAAATGGTCCTCCATGGCTTTCTTGGGATCCTCACTCCCGCTTCCACCACTTACAACTGTTATAAATCCAGTTATAAAACACTCACTAAAAATCTGGGCACAATTTCGTAAATGTTTCAATTTCTCTAGTTTCTCTCTCTATAGCCCTATCATGTCTAACCAACTTTTCAAACCCTCATCTCAGGACTCTGTTTTTAAAGAATGGCAAAGAAGGGGTATAGTACTATTCTTTCTCTAGACCCAAATAAAAAACAGTCCATTTCATTCATTTGCAGTAAACTATTGGATTTGAAGCATGCTTCCTCAGATAAAATCAAAGCTGCTTGGGAAGAGGATCTCGGCTCCTCTATTTCAGAGGACTCTTGGACCTCCATACTCAAACTGGTGAGCTCCAGTTCTCTCTGTGCTAGACATTGTCTAATACAATTTAAAGTGGTGCACAGAGCTCACATCTCTAAACTGAAATTGTCCTCTATGTATCCTGATGTCAGCCCATACTGTGTGAGATGCAAACATGCTGAAGCCTCTCTCTCCCATATGTTTTGGTTTTGCCCATCTCTGAACAAATATTGGCGGGAAATCTTTCAGACTTTATCACATGTACTAGATACACGCCTGAACCCTGACCCACTGATTGCTCTGTTTGGTCTTGTAGAGGGCATGACAAACCTAAATAAAAACCAACAACATGTAATATCGTTCACCTCTCTCCTGGCCAGACGAGCTATTTTGCTTAGGTGGAAAGAACCGTTTCCACCCACTCACGCTCAGTGGTTGGCTGACATCATGTCCTGTTTAAAGCTGGAGAAAATCAGATTCACACTCCAACAGAAAGAGGGTAAATTTGAGAATGTCTGGGGACCTTTCCTGAATCTGTTCCAGTCTCTTTGACAACACAACTCATTCAGGTTAATGCAGTCTCTTGGCTATTTTACCTTTTATTTATTTTTTTCCTTTTCTTTTGGCAGTGATTGGGTAGGGATTATTTTCTACATGTTGTAACTTAGATTGATTGTTGTGTTTTTTGTTGTTGTTGTTGTTGTTTTTGTTTGTTGTTGTTGTCTGAAGAAAAAAAAATGAAAATTTCAATAAAAAAGATCTTGAATTTAAACTGTGAACTGGCTTTTACAGATGGAGAACGATAGTTGTGTGGATGAAGTTGTAAATCACAGTGACTGTGCTTCTAACATACATGTATGTGGTTCTTCAGTGGACATTGTGTTTCCTGTCTCAACTGATGTGACTGAAGATTTGCCTGAATCTGATTTCCCTGAATCTGTTGCACTGTCAAACTCTCCTGAACCAGTTTCCAACCTTACAACTGTCCACTCTGAGCTCATTCAGCATGATCTGTCAGCTGAACACAGTACTGACACAAAACTAGACTTACCCGTAACAGATGTTGTTTGCACTCAGCCTTCTCGGCTATGCACTAGGTCGGGTAGGCCTGTTAAGCCTCCAGCCAGACTTGTATGTGAAATGAATGAACAAGTTGTGGATGATTCAATGTCAACTGTGGACTCTGTGTTTTCCTTTGTAAAGACCATGTTTGCAAGGTAGATTTGTGTTGTTGCTTTTTTTCTAGAAGTTTATATTTCTCAGTGATTGCCTTGTAGAGCAGTGGTTGTAAATCAAAAGGTGTAAATGGCATCGTTTGGGTCTGTGATAGTAAGAGTATTGGCTGTACTCTTGCTAACATTATTCCTTAGGGGAAGTTTCGAACTGATGTAACTACTATGTGCTCTCTTTATCACACTTTTATTTTAGTGCTGTGTGTGCTTGTTTGATATAACCCCATTTTTAGTAGAATTTAAGGGGGGTGTATGTAACATAGTTAAAATGGTTCTGGTTAAATCCTGCTAAAACTGCACCATCTGCTGGTAAAACGTTTTATTGCATTCACCTTAAAAAGAGCGGGGCATTATGGGTAATCCTCAGAGCCATGAGGATCACTGATGAGGTAACGCGTCTCTGATATGTGACAAATAAATATTATTTATGCATTTTATAGAATATGTTTATGGTCTTAGTTTTTGTATATTATTGAAATATGCTTAATCTAGGTCACGCTAGTTCAGCTATTACAGGTGACCCCCGAGTTAAGAACGAGTTAGGGAGATAAGAACTGTTCGCAGCTCGATTCTGCCTTAGCTAGGGGGTGAAAAAAGCGTCCAGTTCGTAGGTCCTTATTCCGTTCGTAGGTCGTGGAAATACCGCTAACGGAGCCCGCTAACACATTTAAGCATGTACAGTAGTGTACTGTAATGTTAAACATTGCTATTCACATTTACAGAATAAATAAAAATATATTTTCTTACTTTGAGATGGTCAAAGCCGACATCTTAGGTTGCCATGCGTTGCCATGATTGTTGTCGGGCCGAGCAGCGCGGCAGCCGCCGAGTGAACCACCAGCAGCTGTTCAAGGCCTGTGTTAGCTAGCTGGCTAGCTTCTGCTAGCCAGGCCATGGGCTGGTGTTGGAGCGGCGGTGCGGCGCAATCTGCAGCTGTTGCTCCAGCCTGAGACGTCCACAGAGCTCACAGAGACGTTTCCAGCTCGTAATTAATCCATATGAAGCCATCCTGGTCACCAGTCTTCGGCCGGCTCCCGGCAGCTAACCTAAAATGGCGTCCGGTGTTCTACATTAATTTGTGACCGGAGACCCCAGTGACTGAACCTAAAATGGCGTCCGGTGTTCTACATTAATTTGTGACCGTGTAAACTGAAGACCTACTTCCTGCTGCCCAAGATTGCTCAAAAATGATCAGAAATGATCTTTTTATCATAATTATTATTTATAAAGCCTTTAAAACAACCACAGCTGCAACAAAGTGATGTACACATGAAATTAAGAACATTTAAACACAAATTTTTTTTTTTTTTTTAATACAGTAATTTCATATTTTTATTAAATATGATACGTTCGTAGGTCCCGTTGTTCGTAGGTCGATGGAGTCGTAAGTAGGGGGTTTGCTGTATATATATATATATATATATATATATTTTTTTTTTATTTTTTATTTTTAATGGAAATGCGTGTCGTAACCCCGAAACATCGTAAGTCGAGGACTACCTGTACTATAATCCCTCGGCGACGGAAGTGGGGGCATGGCGTACCGCTCGTTTCTTTTTCTCCGTGCTGTGGCACCAGAGAACCTTTGGGTTCTGATTCTGTTGGTTTTACTTGGGACCTCCTCAGCTGCACCGGCTGCAGGCTCGCCGTTTTGATCCCGACCTCGAATTGAATTCGGCTGGACGCCCTCGGCAACGATTCTCCGGATCGAGTCCGGAGGAGGGGGGGAACAGTGGGGCGTGCAGTCCATCTCACAAAACACCGTTTGTTTTCCTGCCAGGTCCTTCAGACCATTAACGAGATTAGGGAGCGCACAATGGCAGCAGCCCCCTCTCCGCCCTCCTCTCCGTCTCCTTCGCCTCCCGTTTTGTTCTGGCTCGCTCGCCGACACAATGCGGACATTCAGCGGTTCGTCTGCCCCTCCGATGGGGAAAACCTTGTTGTGTAAACAGACGCACGTAAACCGGCAGAGAAAAATGGCCGCCTTCGCCTCCTGCAGACAACCTGCTCTTGTTCTCAATACGTGCTGGACTTTTCAGGGTTATATACTGTAAGCTCCACACAGTCTTGGATAAATAAATATAAAAAAAAACAAGATCCATTTTATCCAAATACAATATGAGACCCGTACACATACGATGATGATTTGATGAGTTTTGAGGCACGTTTTATGGAAATAAACATAAATGTTTTTATACGGCCGCCGTCTAAAGGTCAAATCTTATACAGGGTCTTTTCTTGTCCCGCTCGTAGCGTCTGATCTGTTCAAGATATTTTTATGAAACTTGAAACACGGTTTTGCCACAACTAGACTGTTTCATCGTCCCATCTTCAAGGTCACAAATCAAGGTCAAATCTTATACAGGGTATTTTCTTGTCTCATTCGTAGCGTCTGATCTGTTCAAGATATTTTTATGAAACTTGAAACACAGTTTTGCCACAACTAGACTCTGTGTTTCATCATCCCATCTTCAAGGTCACAAATCAAGGTCAAATGTTATACAGGGTCTTTGCTTGTCCCGTTCGTAGCGTCTGATCTGTTCAAGATATTTTTATGAAACTTGAAACACGGTTTTGCCACAACTAGACTGTTTCATCGTCCCATCTTCAAGGTCACAAATCAAGGTCAAATCTTATACAGGGTCTTTTCTTGTCCCGCTCGTAGCGTCTGATTTGTTCAAGATATTTTTATGAAACTTGAAACACGGTTTTGCCACAACTAGACTGTTTCATCATCCCATCTTCAAGGTCAAAATCTTATACAGGGTCTTTTCTTGTCCCGCTCGTAGCGTCTGATCTGTTCAAGATATATTTACGAGACTTGAAACAGTTTTTCCACAACTAGACCGTGTGTTTCATTGTCCCATCTTAAAGGTCACAAATCAAGGTCAAATGTTATACAGGGTCTTTCTTTGCTTGTCCAGGCCGTTGCTGTACATGGTTTGTTGACGGGCGTATAATGTGCTGTGCTTTTCTTTAAAGGTTTAATTTGCATCTTAACACAGAATTGTAATTTGTGTCTCCCCTCGTTTAGGTCCCCACCGACGTTTCCACGGGTCTGCTGGCCGAGCCGCAGGTGGCCATGTTTTGCGGTAAACTCAACATGCACATCAACGTGCAGAGCGGCAAGTGGGAGCCCGACCCCTTGGGCATGAAGAGCTGCATCGGCACCAAAGAGGGCATCCTGCAGTACTGCCAGGAGGTAAAATATTCAGATCCATCAGGGGCAGTTCAAACTTTTTACCTTACTTGCTGCCGTATAAGTCACATCAGACCAAATAGTGTAATGAGTGGCTCGGCCTCTCTATGTCTTTTGTGGCTTCAGGTGTATCCAGAGCTCCAGATCACCAACGTGGTGGAAGCCAATCAGCCGGTCAGCATCCAGAACTGGTGCAAGAAGGGGCGCAAGCAGTGTCGCAGTCACACGCACATAGTGGTGCCCTACCGCTGCCTGGGTGAGCCCAACACGCGCGCTCGCCGTGTCCATGTCAAAAGCCGTTCGAGTCGCTCTTAATCTGGTTCTCGTTGCTTCCGCAGTGGGAGAGTTCGTGAGCGACGCCCTGCTTGTTCCCGACAAGTGCAAGTTCCTCCACCAGGAGCGCATGGACCAGTGCGAGAGCCACCTGCACTGGCACACTGTGGCCAAAGAGGTGAAGACACGCGTCTCGGTGCTGTACGGTGCGGACTTCTGCCGCAAGATTTCACAGAAAGATGTTTTTTAAAATCACGTTAATCATTCCAGCTCTACAATCAAGGTCACAAATCAAGGTCAACGTTTACACAAGGTCTTTGTTTCTGGTCCGCTCAAGATGATTTAATGACACTTGATACACGTAGACATCAGTAGACTGTGTTATATAATCTCATCGTCCCAGCTCCACTATCAAGGTCACAAATCAAGGTCAAAGTTTACACAAGGTCTTTGTTTCTGGTCTGCTCAAGATGATTTAATGACACTTGATACACGTATACATCAGTAGAATGTGTTGCATAATCTCATCATCCCTGCTCCACTATCAAGGTCACAAATCAAGGTCAAAGTTTACACAAGGTATTTGTTTCTGGTCCGCTGAAAATGATTTATTGACACTTGATACACGTAAACATCTGTAGACTGTGTTGCATAATCTCATCATCCCCACTCCACTATCAAGGTCACAAATCAAGGTCAAAGTTTACACAAGGTATTTGTTTCTGGTCCGCTCAAGATAATTTATTGACACTTGATACACGTAAACATCAGTAGTAGACCATATGTTACATAATATCATCCCAGGTCCACAGTCAAGGTCACGAATCAAGATCAAAGCTAACAGAATGTCTTTGCTTGTGTGGGCCATAACTTCTGATTCGCTCTAGATGATTTAATGACACTTGATGCACGTAGACATCATCAGTGGACTGTGTGTTGCATAATCTCATCCCACTTCCACAATCAAGATCACATATCAAGGTCAAAGTTTGCTTGTCTAGGTCATAACTTCTGTCTAGGTCATAACTTTTGATCCACTCAAGATAATTTATTGACACGATACATGTAGACTTCATTAATGGACAATGTGTTGCATAATCTCAACACACCAGCTTTAAGGTCAAGATCACAAATCAAGGTCAAAGTTAACACAAGGTCTTTGCTTGTCTTGGCCATAACTTGGGATCTGTTCAAGATTATTTAATAACACTCAATACATGTAGACGTCATCAGTAGACAATGTGTTGCACAATGTCATCATCCCAGCTCCACAATCAAGGTCACAAATCAAGGTCAAAGTTAACACCAGGTTTTTGCTCGTCTGGGCCATAAACTAATCGGATAAAGATAATTTAATGACATTTGATGCATGTAGCCATCATCAG
>JBBPBX010032567.1:17209-33804 GCA_038048925.1 Garcialebias charrua
GTGTATGTGTGTGTGTGTGTGTGTGTGTGTGTGTGTGTGTGTGTGCGTGTGTGAAAAGGCATTTTAAACTCTTCCCACACTCTTGAAATATTCTAAACCATGTTTCTAAAAGAGCACAGAATGTCATGATTTCAGTTCCCTGCCTCGAACTGCATTCTGCCATTTCTCGGCTGCAGTGTGAACATATAACACACTGCAGGAGGAAGTTTCTCCTTCAGCCGTGGGCTGCACACATGTGCATCAGGTGCGAAATAATTTAAAATAATTTATTTTAAATTTTAAAAAATCCATGCCGACCGTGCAGCTCATCCATCAATCAGCCAACTGTGTGTCATGTTTAATCTTACGTTGAAAAACCGCGATAGAGTGTGTCCGCGAAAAACTAATCGTGAAGTAGCGAGGGACTACTGTGTTATCATTAACTGAACAGGATAAGAACAGCAGCTTACATTAAAAGGGTAAACATGATTTACAGTAGTTTTTTTTTTTTGCACATGTGATTTTGTTTTTGAAAAGGTAATTCTTCCAGTTTCAGAAAACGACTCTGAGCAGAACCAAGCACAGACAATTTCCGGTTGAGGTTTCCAAGCTTTGACTCCTTCCTTTTTTATTCTCCATCTCCAGATAAAGGGCAGCTTTGAGTTTGTTTGCTGTTCAACCAATTAAATCCAGACAAAACAAGGATGTTAAGCGTTTGATAAAGTTTAGATGAAAACTTCCCTTTTCATTATTTTTTAGGTTGTGGGATTAACTACCAACTGGTTTCAGGAAATGATCCTTTCTGCACGCAGCTGTGTTGACAATACCATTATGTCTGACACGTTTGCTGAAATGCCGGAGAAAATTAATTCAACAAACACTAAATATCGAACAAAGTTAAAATCTGTGCTGCATGATAAACCATTATTCTCTCTGTTCTCTTGAACAGAATATGAACTACAATTATCATTACATTACATTAATCGCATTGGTCAGAAGTTTTTTAGACACTGGCTGTGAAGTCATTAGATAATAAGTAAAAATAGGCCACTTCACAGAACTTGTTAGAAGAGAACTTAATAATAATGTTAATACCTAAATCTATTTAATATAAAGATAAAAGACCACCACAAAGCTTGTCTTGCGTGAAAAACAACAGTGAAACCAAGGTTTTAATTGTTTTTCTGAAACATAATCCACGCTATGTTCGGCCTATTGTGCCTTCGGCAAGCTTTTATTTTTAGTTTTATCTCGGAGAAAGATAAAACCGCAATTAATTTTTAGAGGCGGTGGAAACACTGAGACAATACATCAAGTCACACATGAGTGGTGGCAGGCAGGGACAAGTGGTCTGCAGTGGAAAAACAAAGGTGGTGCTCATAATTGAACCTCTTCACAAGAGACTTTGTTTGTTGCTAGACTGATATTGAGACCGACAATAAAAGGGACAAACAGAGGTGTTTTGAGGCACTGGAGGATTTTATGGGGACATGAGTTCATCTGAAAGCATCCGATACACTGACCTCTACTTCATCTGCTAACATTGCGTTAATCCCCCTCACAAATTCAAGTTTTGAAGTGGTTTGTCTTTAGGTCTTTCTTGAAATACGTAAAACAAAGACAATACAGATGATGCACAGTCTTCAGCGGGAGCGACAGGCCGAAAAGTCATATTTAAACAACTCAACACGTTCAGATTTTGGTGTTTTTGGAGGAAAATAATTTACAATGAATGAAAGAAAAAGTGACACTGCAGAGAAAATCAGCTGCAAGTGAGGTAAATGAAGACTGTCACATATGACTGTACAGACGGCTGGCCAAATCAGGATGACAAAAGTATAAAGATAATTGGATGCAGAAACTCTTGAAGCATCACTAGTTTGTACAAATAACATTTTCTGCAGAACTAGAACATATTTACAGGAGGAAAACCCTCCTGCTAATTGCAAAGCAAGGAAGTAGAAAAATCATGGTTTGGAGATGATTTCCAGCTTTAATAGTTAGGTTATTGCAGCCATTAAAACAAATAAATGAACTATTTTTACATCAAAGTGAAGCTAAGGTGAGACAATTTGTCCAAAACTTGAAGTTGAAACTGAGAAATTGAATTTGGGCTTAAAACATCCGATCCGACCCAGCCCCAGCCCATAGGTTTTTCTTTCCAAGCCGGACCTGACCCAACCAATTAACTGTAGTTAGAAGCCTGAACCATAATAATAATAATAATAATAATAACAATAATAATAATAATAAATAAATACGCTTTTACTGTTTTTGTAAGCAAATCAGTTTGACATGATAGTTTTAAAAGCATAACGAAAGAAATATATAAAATGTCTTGTTTATTAACATGTCACCAAATGGATATTAACATACAAAACAAATAGCCTAAACAAATCAACTCTAAAGATAGGCTATTACTGTATACAGATGAACAAAAAATATTTTTAGAGCAAAATGATGTTGAACAAGGCTTTTTTATTTAACTGCTCGCTTCAACTTTTGTAGTGTCAGATGCTGCAACTTCCTTCACGGCAGATGACAGCAGGGTGTGCAGATGCGCGCGGCCGATGATCCGGTTGTCCATCTGAAGCTTAATGTGACTTTTTTTTTTCTTTTACCTCTTTCCTCCAGCCAATTGGACCTGAGTGTGGACCTGACCTGACACACATCAGCAGGTTTCACTGTGCTGGCTTTGTAAAGTGAGTCCTCCTGTTTTTAGCTTTTGTTTAATACTTTCCAGCTCCATTATGTTGTTAGTTGTGGGTCAATTTCAAATACTCATATGTGTGATAACAGCAAAGTGCAGGCGGGGCCACATGCACAATTAAAATTGCATCAAAAGCTCAAGCTCCACCCAGCCCGCACATCAAGCACATACTTTTGACCCAACCGGGTCCGAATTTCGGGTCAGGTCAGGTCGGGCACGGGCCAGAAATTGCAGCTCTAGAATGGACGATAGTGGAATGAACACATCATGTACAGGATTGTTTTAAACTGGGGAAGAATTCAGCAAATTATTTATAGAAAGTTAATTCTACCTAAAAGTTTTGGGGCATTTTCTGTCTAAAGTGGTAAAAATAATTTTCCAGGAGATTATGGACTTTTCTGTTTGTGCAAAACCATAACTATTTTAGCAAAATTGTAATTAAGACAAATTTCATTTCAACTATCAGTGAGAAATACTATAAATGTTGACTCTTAAAAGCATGATGTGAACTATAGCTACTGCTACACAAAATTTAAACTATTTTTCACAGATCAACTTGAAAATAAACAGCCACATAAGGAACGGTCAGTACTGCCCAGAATGTGAACAAAATTGCAATTAGTGCTTTTTAATAGTCACTATTTGCTATTTTGCTTGTGTGAAAACACCAAATTAAATTTTGTTTATTGTTTGCAGCCCCACTAATACAATTTCTGCCTAAAATGTCCCTATGGAGATGCTTTGGAGGACATTAGCAGAAAATAATTCCTCTCGTTTAAATTAAATGAAAACAACAAACATTTCGGTTCACGCCGGATCGAGTTTATTGGACAGTCGGTGGCACGTGCATCCAGCTGCACCTTGGTTCTGGAGGATGGGCGGCATATTGGGGCCGCTCGCCTGAGCACACGCCCTGGTGATCAGCTACAACTTGTGTAAGTGAAAATATAGATGTAGAACCACAGGAGGCGGCGCGTGATGGACCAAGGGTCGTATCCCTGTAAACGCGTACAGCCACAGCCTCATAAATCCTCATCAGCGTCTTCATTAAACATTTTCCGCCTGGTGTCACCATGACAACGCCGGGTCTGGGTGCGCCCTCGAGGAGAGGCGTGTGCGCTTGTGTCACCCTGGGGGTTACTTTGAGAGACGGGGAGGGGCGTAAACTTGGCAGAGATGTCAGATTCCAGCCGCTCGCCTGCAGTTCAGACTCCGGCTGGGTCTGGACTGGAGGCAGGCGCTCGGATTTCTGTCTTTAATTACTGCTAATCGGAGTAGCTGCAGTCCATGCTAATGAAGCCCCACCAATCAGCTGGGAGAAGTCGGGGGGGTTGACTCTGCCTGGACAAGGCTGCAGCCTCAAAACACAACTCAGTGTCTGTCTGTCACAGCTTTATTCAAGGAGTTTGCCCTCCAGCCAAACAGAGTACCACGGTGTGTGGAGAGAAACCTCCATGAATCTCTAATGAAGCTGCTGCAGTGGCTGAAGCATGGGATGGCATCTCCCACTGCTTCACTGCTTCACAGCCTCTCTCAATGACACAACAACAGAAATTCTCAAAGCAGAATTAATGAGGATTTATGTCATGATTCTGAAGGCTCTGCAATGTAATATTACATCAACAGCTCGTTATTGTAAATGCATATAATCAATCTCGCCTATTTTGCACCCACAAACATAATTACACCATGTGGCTTTCAGAGAAACTGTGACATATTTTTTTTTATATTTTCTTCGTATGTAATGAATAGTGACAGACGTGTGATTGCATGTTTTCAAGGGCTTCGGCTGACTGAAATCCATTCACGTTGTGTTGATCCCAACAATCAAACACAACCGTGCTCAAAGTTCTTCATGTAGACACAGCTACAAATGAAAAGACAAAGAATTACTCAGATTTGTTCCAAAGTAGGACCATTTTAAAGTTTTTCATTCATTTTATGTTCTAAAAAATGTTTAAAAAAATTGAATGAAACAAATAAAATACAATTTATACCATTACTGCATAAGTTTGCCATAATTGTTTGTTGTGTGTAGTAGCTACTGTCCAAATCCTTATAATGCTTTACTCTTTTTACAAGCGATCCTTATTCACCACGCCGGCTGTTAGCTACGTCTGTGCATTTGCAACAAGCACCTGACACAACGAGGCTGGACATGAATGTAAATGAGCCTGTTGGCAGCCACCTATACATGAACACGTCTCAGACATGTTGAGCAAAACTCCCATCAGGGCAGGACACTGAAAGCGGTTTCGTCTGATCTTCTCTATTTATATTCCAAAGTTGAAACAGACATGATTGCGTTTTATCTTCTGAACGAAACGCAACTCACAAAACAATTGGCTTTACTATGCAGAGAATTGCCTCGTGGGAACATGATAAAACATGTAAAGAGATTTTTTTGAAGCCAGGTTCTGTGAAAAAAGTTATGTAAAATTAATATGTTTCAGATAGCTCTTTGAATGATATCAGCGTGGACAACAAGTTTTATTCTGACCTAACATCAATGCACACTGAATCTAGGCCTGTCACGATAACAAATTTTGATGGGCGATTAATTGTCTCAGAAATTATTGCGATAAATGATCATTTTTTTAAATTTAACAATAATTAATTGTCAAAATTTAGAAGGTGTTGATTTGTTTGGAGTGTAGTACCTCTTTTGACCACCTGATGGTAGTATAAAAGTGTTTGAAGCAAAAGATGGATATTTGAGCATCGTCTCTTTAAGAAAAATGGGAGGGAGGGCCCTTGACGTGACATGGGCTGACATGGTGACATGGCGGACGCTCTGTGATTTGAGCTCTTTAGCATAGCCTTTTCACCCAAAGCTTTTAATTAAAAAAACATTATTAACAAGTTCTCAACTTCGATTTGCTGAGAAAAACAACTTTTTACACGAAGGCATGGGTTTTAACCGTGAATTTTGGAGCTTCGACAAGATGGAGTTTTTTTCCCCGAGGTCGGCCTGTTAGTTTTTTCTTGTAGCTTAGCTTCTTTTAACGATCCAAAATCTCAGTTTTGGATGGTTGAAATAGATTTTATAGAGAAAAGAGAAAGGGAGGAAGTCAGTGAAGAGCACTGGAGTTGAGCCGTGTCTTCAGTTGAAAGAGAGAGACACGAAGAAATGATAAAGCTGGTAAAAGAAAATGAAGTTGATCATTTTCATTTATCATGCGATTTATTGTTTATCGTGACAGGCCTAGCTGAGTCAAGTCTAAAGTGAATTGCTGCCTTGAAACAACTCCAGTCTCAAAAATGTCACAACAATTACAATGAATACAATTTTACAATACTTCCAGTTTCCAAAAATATGAAGGTCTTGTTGCTGGAAGTTCAGCTCTTGCTACGTCTTCAGATGCTTGCAAATTACCATAAAGATCCATTGAAATACGTGTGTATTACTAAACTGATAATGCTGTACAGGTTTGTATACACATTTTGGCATTAACCTCTAAAAGTTTAGGATGATCTAATGATCATGATCTACAGTAGTCCCTTACTACTTCACAGTTCGACTTTTGCGGACTATCTCTTTTGTGGTTTTTCAAAGTCAGATTGTACACGACACACGATTGTCAACTTTAATATTACTCACGTGATTGGACAGTACGGGATACAGTAAAACAAAAAACTTTGGACAGTTGCCGCCATTTTGTAGTTTTCTTTCAGTAAGCCTATACTGTATCACCACTCAAAAGGACTACATTTCCCGAAGCCAACAGTGCTTCTGTTGCTTTCTGCTGAAATGGAGGGAAAGTTTTGATCCGATCTGAAAAAGTTTGGTTCTTATTGTGACTTCTGCATTCAGCGGATGCAGAGAGCTGTATGGAACCGACCAGGAATTGGACCAGAACCAGACTTACAGACTCAACGGTCAATCTGAGAGCTGCTTGCCGGCCCATGAGGCCTCTCGAGCGGGGTGACGTTGCTTGGAGGTCTGATGTTTTCTCAAGAGCTCACCGGGACTTTTTTCATATGGATTTGGACTCGATCGGGATCAATGTGTGGTTTTGTGCTGAATGTCCGAAGGTCTGGCTTTTGGTGCTCAAGGACTGCAGAGAGCTGATCAGAACCAGACCAGAATCTGCAAGGAAGGTTGCTTGTCCTAAGGTTTCTTCCTAGTTTTTCCTTTCCACTGTCACCTCCAAGCTTGCTCAAGATGAGAGTTCTGTGATGGAGTTAAATTCAAAGCAGTCTGCTCCTCACATAAATAATGTTAAATTATTATTTTAAAATATTCATTCAACCTTTATTTATACAGGCTAGCCTCGTTGAGTCACGGGGACTCATTTACAAGAGGGACCTGTCTCACTCACACCAAACAACCATCCACTCTCACACTCACACCTAGGGTCAATTTAGAGTCACCAATCAGCCTAACAAGCATGTTTTTTGGTCTGTGGGAGGAAACCGGAGTACCCGGAGGAAACCCACGCATGCACGGGGAGAACATGCAAACTCCACCCAGAAAGGCCCCCGGACCGGGATGCACGGGGAGAACATGCAAACTCCACCCAGAAAGGCCCCGGACCGGGATTTGAACCGGCAACCTTCTCGCTGAGAGGCAGCAGCTCTACCAGTTGTGCCACCGTGCTGCCCAAGAGCTGCCCAATATGAATGCTCTTCTGTTGTGATTTGGCACCATATAAATAAACTGAACTGAACTGAATAAACATTATCAAGTTATCTTGATTAATAAACTCTTGCTAAATACTTTGTAAACTTTTGCTTTAGTTTAGTTGATTTAAATGTATTAGTTGACTGAACTGCTTTGGTTTGTTGTTTCAACTCTGAAATCTACATCAATTTTACTTGTGTAAACGTAAATAAGTAAACAAATAAATAAATATAGCATTCCTACTTTGTGGTTTTTCATTTATTGTGTGTGTGTGTGTGTGTGTGTGGGGGGGGGGGGACGTCTGGAACGTAACCCCCATGATAAACGAGGGACTGCTATATTTTGGTCTTGTTCTCAACCATTATCACGTCAATCTGACCAAATTCAATCTTTTCTTCTGAAACTGAAGTTATTCTAAAAGCTATCTACAACAGGTAAGACTATTACTTAAATATTTTCCCAAACCCATTAATGTTTCTTTTTGAACGCTCAGTTTAATTGTGTTCATAACAACAAATTAAATTAGATATTTTAAAGGCATGCAAAAATAAACATTTAAACACATTCACATATGAGGTGCATACATATTGAACATTCATCAATTTTAAGTCTAGTGCCACCATGTTAAAATCTTGTCATACCATTAAAGCATTGCATCTTCAAGTAGTGAATCTCAGAAATAGGTGTTGTAAAATTACCTACTGTAGCATAGTGGGCAATTATTTTATGCTTTATCCACACAAAGACAAGATCCTCGCACACCCTTTTTAGTCAAGGTCATCATATTAAAGACCATAACAGCTCATCAAGCAATTTAGTTGACCTTGCCATGCGTAAAGTAACTAGCAGTTACAGCAGGACTCGCAATTACAGTCAATTAAAGTAAATAAAAGATGATATGACAGTTGATTACGTTTAATTTACTCAGAGCAAAGTGGTTTCCATATTGTGCGCTCACCGAGCAATAATTATTGTGCTGCTTCACAGCTACCGCACATTTAAATTGTGATGTTTATTTTTTTTTTAATGGTTCAGACTACTTTACATGTCGAGAAGAACATTAGAGGATAGTCTGTCACATTTTTCAACATCGTAGCTGTCACAGTAAGTGATCAGTGTTATTTTTAATCCCTTCTAAAGACCCCAGTCATAATCGTAACCACTGTTCGATTCACACTTTACCTGGTTTTCTGACATTTAAATAAAAAAGAAACAACCTGGATTAAAAGTATTTAAGTTTTTTAAATACTTTTAATCCAGGTTGTTTCTTTTTTATTTAAATGGCTCTAATTTTACTGCGATGTTAAAGGGAGTGCCACGGGCTGCTGGCCTCCAGTGGGGGCTTTTCCTGCTGCCGTCAGTGTTGAGGTGGCAGAAGCGCTAGGCAAGTAGCTGCATGATAAATGGCAGAAGGTGAGAGCTGTGACCAGGAGCCCCCCCACCCCACGCCTCCCCAGAATCCTGCTGCCAGTCCCTTCGCATACACCCTCCCAGGCCAAATGGCAGCAGCCTCCCCCTTCAAAACTGACATTTAAAACCTCTGCCATGATTTCCAGCTGTGGACCCTGCAGGCTCCCTCATGCACCCCCTCCCAGCCATGCACCCAACCCTCAACCCTCCTGCAGCCAGACAGCAGTCAACAAATATGCACAACTAAATTGTTCCAAGAATGGCGTTGTTTACAATTAAAGTGCAACACACGTTTGTGACAGATTAAAAAAGGCATGCATTTGTTTGAGCAAAACAAGCGTGCAGCAGGAGTGAAACACATTTAATCTACGGAGAGATAATGCATCGTGTTAGAGATAAATACATCGATGACCATCTGTTTCATCCAGACTCGTGTGAGCTGTTTTAGGGTGGTATCTAGATGTTAAAGCAGATAAAATGCAACGCTAGTTTTATTGGGCACTAACTATAAAGAATCCAATTTTTCAAGACAAACACATAAAAGGCTCATCCGAAAAAAAGAAAAAAAAAAAAGATGCTTCAGATCATCAGTTTTTGTAATGTGAGATTTGTAAAAGAAAGGAAAAGCTTTCAAGCATGTCCCCTGTCAAGCATGGTGGTGGGACTACAGTAATTTGGATACATTTGTCAAAGTAAGTAGCACAGTAATAAATAAGGGTCGACAGAAGCTGAAAGTTATGCACCATAACTCATGTTCCCTGAAGGAAGGGAACGAGGTGCAACATATGACTATGGGAATTGCGCCACTGTGCGGTTCACCTGAAGTAATACAATCACGCCTTTTAAGGCAGGTGGGCGTCAGCAATGAGGCCCGCCCTCTTTGCATAAAAGGGACTGACGTCCCACCTTCATCCTCCAAGTGCACTTCACCGAGCTTGGGCATTGAAAGGGCAAACATGTGTTGCATCACGTTCCCTTCCTTCAGGGAAAATGAGTTATGGTGCATAACTTTCAGTTCCCTTATCAGTCAGTACACTTGGTGCAACACATTGACTATGGGAACATAATTCAATCACGCCCTGGAAATGCTCTGGAAATGCATGCTTGTGAGAACTTTATGCCTTTAGACTACAGGCGTCAGCTGCTCTCTACTCTGTGGTAGAGAGAACAGCCTGAGTTACGTCACATGCTGTGACATCTAAACTGTGGTGTTTCACAAACGTGTTTGTTGATGCCCAGTTAGCAGCTGCACATATTTATGCTACTTGCACACCTCTGAATAAGGCCCAGGAAGTGGCTAGGCCTCTGGTTGAGTGAGCATGTACCCCAGAGGGCACCTGCTGACCTTTGCTACTGTACGCCCTCTTAATGGCCTCAGTCACCCAGTGTGAGAGGCGTTGTTTTGACAGGGCCCTGCCTGCAGCAGGAGTAGCAAAACACACAAACAATTGGTTTGTTTTTCGCCAGCTGTTGGTTCTTTCCATGTAGACGCTCAGGACCCTAACAGGGCAGAGCGCGTTCAGCTGCCTCTGTTCTCTAGTTAGAACAGGGGGAGGAGGAAAGGTTGACAGCTCAAAGTCCAGACTTCTTGGGTTTAAAGTTGGTACTTTTGGCACATATGCGGGGTTTGGACGCAGGGTGATCTTTGACCCGTCTGGGACAAACCTGGTACACATTGGGTGCACAGATAATGCGTGGAGGTCACCCATGCGTTTTGCTGAGCACAGAGCTAAGAGCAATGCAGTTTTATAAGATAATAAATCTATCTTAATGCTGCTAAGAGGCTCAAATGGAGGCTTACACAAAGCATCCAGGACTAACTGTAGGTCCCACTGGGGGGGCCAAAGTCCTGCTTGGAGGTTTCTTCCTCGGCACGCCCTTCATGAATCGTATCACCTCCCCCAGCCCTCGTGGCATGCCGAGATGGCTGACAAAAAGACCTTAATGGTGGAGAAAGAGCGGCCCTTTTCCAGTAGGTCCTGTAGGAAGGTGAGGAGCTGGCTTAAGTCACAGGAATATGAAACAATATTCCTCTCCAGACACCAGGCCTCAAAAACACGCCACTTGCGAGCGTAGAGAGTCTGAGTGGACTGTGCTCTCGCTCCCTGTATTGTGTTTACTGTATAACATTACTTACACCCTTATCTATGGTCATGAGCTTTGGGTTATGACCGAAAGAACAAGATCTCGGATACAAGCGGCTGAAATGAGTTTTCTCCGCAGGGTGGCTGGACTCTCCCTTAGAGATAGGGTGAGAAGCTCAGTCATCCGGGAGGGACTCGGAGTAGAGCCGCTGCTTCTCCACATCGAGAGGAGCCAGTTGAGGTGGCTCGGGCATCTGGTTAGGATGCCTCCTGGACGCCTCCCTGGTGAGGTGTTCCGGGCATGTCCCACCGGGAGGAGACCCAGAGGAAGACCCAGGACGCGCTGGAGGGACTATGTTTCTCGGCTGGCCTGGGAACGCCTTGGGATTCCCCCGGAGGAGCTGCTCCAAGTGGCTGGGGAGAGGGAAGTCTGGGCCTCCCTACTTAGGTTGCTACCCCCGCAACCCGACCCCGGATAAGCGGAAGAAGATGGATGGATGGATGGATGGATGGACATTACTAGGCAGTCCTGAGGCCATTAGCCGGTTCCTTTCAGCAGCCAGGCCCAGAGCTGCCATAGTTCTGGGCGTGGGTGAAGGATTTGCCCGTGGGCCTGGGTCAGCAGGTCCTTGTGGGGGGTCAGCTGCCACGGTGTCCCCTCCAGCAGTGAAATCAGCACTGGGAACCATGCTTTCTGCGGCCACCTGGGGGCTATCAGTATTAGTGAGAGCCCCCTGGCATACACATTCCAGTGTTGCCTGAATCAAAGGAACAGGTGGAAACGCATAATACAGCCTCTCCGCTGGCCAGCTGTACGTCAGGGCATCTGTCCCCAGCGGTGCATCTGTCTCCCTTATCGAGTGATACAGGGGGCAGTGCGTGTTGTTGCTGCAAGAAAATAGATCTGTGTCGGCCCTCCCATATTGTGCCCAGACTTGGTTCAAGATACGTGGGTTCAGCCGCCACTCCGAGAGGAGGAGGGACCCTCTTGAGAGGGCATCTGTCCCGTGATTCAGCTCGCCCGAGATGTGGGTCGCCCTCAGCGACATGATCCGGGAGCTGCACCACGTGAACAGTTTCTGTGTTAACCTGAAGAGGGGCTGGGACCTTGTCCTGCCTTCTCTGTTGATGAAAGAGACTGTCGTCCTGTTGTCTGATTTTATTAGGGCATGTTGTTGTGCATCCAGCCCCTTCCTGTAAAAGTGTTTCAGAGACAAAAACACTGCTCTGAGTTCCAGGAAGTTTATGTGGAGTTTGGCCTCCTGCTGTTTCCAGACCCCTTGGGCATACTGGTTTCTGCAGAGACCTCCCCTCATAGCAGAGGACTCCGGGGCGGACCTCGTTTTGCTCCGCCCTTCATCCGCTCTGCGTGTGTACGTTTTGCACCTCAGTCGCAGCTCTGCTCCGGAGCAGGGATCAGCCGACACTCGAGCGACCCCCTACAGTGCAACGTATTGGGTCCGGCCGTGATTCGTGGGACGTAGGTGCTTCAGGCGTTGTGATTGCTCCGCCTGCCTCATTTGAATCAGCCCTCTGAGTGGATGTTCATTTGCGCCGCGCTTTTTTTCAAACCAGTCTTCAGTAACGGGCGACGTTCGAGCTGCAGGAAGCAGCTACAGAGAGATCTCCTTCGGTGGATTAACTTCTTGCACTGTAAGTAAACTCTTCAAACTGTTATGTGCTTGTTTGTGCAGATGAAAGTGGGAATTACGGTTGATTGGCAGAGAGTTCACTTCAGAGAAATTAAAATTTTAACCCTACGATTCGCACTTACTACGAACTGTTTTCTTCTGCTCTTTAAACTGTTTGCTTAGCGTTGTATTCTGGTCGTTTGTGGGTTTCACATGCTTTATTTTAAGTGTTTTATTTGAGCCACGTGACCCCACCGTGTTGTGCTAACTGCTAGCTCAAAAGCTAAGAGGCGAGTCATCCTAGTTTTAAACTGTGTTTCTGTTTCTTGACTTTGTTCTAGTGCTTCCTTGCTGGCTCTTGTTTTGAGCTTCATTCTTTGATGTGTTTTAAATTACGTGAATCACTGTTGCATGGTTCTGCCAGGTTCTTCGGGTTTGTGCTAAGCTAATAGATTTGGTTCGGATCGACTCGGATTGAATTCACATTAAGCTGAAATCAGGAGAGTGGTTTTAAACCGTGTTATTTATTCATTTATTTTTCTCTGCCCTTTGTTGATTTTTAGTTATTTTTCAGGACTTCTTGTTTCAATGTATTGAGAGCTAGCTTTCACTAGCGTTAGCTTAACAGGCCTGGGGCCTGTGTGCCAGAAGTGACTGCTTCGTTTGTAGATAATGATACATTTAACAAATGTTCTCATGTCGGTTCTGGAGGAGAGGTTCTGGTCTGAAAGCTCGACTCTGTGCTTTTGAAAAACCATTACTGTAACTAGCCAGGCGCCCGTAGGCTGCACAGAGCTAAGTGTAGCTATAGCTAGCTCACGTTAGCAGTCACAACATGGCTGCCGACAACAACAGCTCCCTGCGTGAACACTCTCTAAGCGCTAGAAAAGAATTGTGTTGGCAGATTAATTTAAATAAAAACGGTCCAGTGGTTTAGTTATCATTAGTTCTAAAAACTCATAAATTAGGGTAGGTGAGTAATGAACAATTCTACAATTCTGTCTAATCCTGTACTTACAGTAGTTTGTCTGATCGTATTAAATGTGTGAAATTGTATTAATGGATATGTTGTGATTGAACTGTTTCACAGTTAGCTTTAATCCATAAACCTAAGTGAAGATGTACCTATGTTTTTATCACTAGATTTCATGACACACACCAAGCTGTCCTGCATGAAGATGCCTGGATTTTTCAGACCCTGCACAGTGAGTGTCATTAAATAATTAACATTACATCTGTGTATTAGGTGAACAGCTCATCAAACATGCTTAAGGACTTTCTCTTGTTCAAACTGAGTTATTTCAGTAATTCCTTTCAAAAAGTGCAACTTGTAACAAGAGGCTGTGCAGAGCAGAATGTTAAGGTTTGTCACCAAGGTCTCTGCAGCTCCTCCAGGATCTGCTGGTGCACCAGAAGAACCTACTCCAGCCAGTCCTCCTACAGCAAGCCAGGAGTCCATGGACAGCTCACCCTCTCCCCAGTAAAAGACGCCTCCCCGCTCCCTCCCTCCAGGTACAGTAATGAAATGTTATTTTTTATTTTTCTGAGTTGTGTCATGTTACACACAGTAACTTCATCTGTTAATCAATTTGTATCTGCTCATGTTCACAGCCTGCTGCTCCTCCTCCACCAGCTCCACCATCACTGACCTGCCCACCTTCACATACCACCACAGCATCGTCAGAAAGGTACAGCAAAGACATGTCAATGTTTTTTCCTTTATTTTTTGTTTTATGCTACATCTACTGTAATATCACCTCTCTCTCGACAGCCTCCAAAGCGTCACGCCCCCCTGGTCCATCCACACATGTGTACCACACCACACAGGTAAGGAGAAGTTGTTGCTGTCTGTGTTTTCATTTCTGCAGATGTTGACGCACATGTTCATTTTTGTGTTGCTGTAATTTCTACACAGCTCACATCGTGGACTTTCCTCATGGATGGACAAGTGTCCTCTCTGTCCTGCCTGCCTGCCTCCCTCCCACTAGCACCTCTGCATCTACACAGTGCACCACACCAATCATGTAAGGACAAGATATTTTTCATTTTCATGTTGTCTTTACAGGCAGTTCATTGTCCAGCTGAAAGTGCACATGTTCATTTTTGTGTTGCTGTAATTTCTACACAGCTCACATCGTGGACTTTCTGTTTTGATCTTACTGCCGTAGATTTCCATGACACACACCAAGCTGTCCTGCATGAAGATGCCTGGATTTTTCAGACCCTGCACAGTGAGTGTCGTGAAATAATTAACATTACATCTGTGTATTAGGTGAACAGCTCATCAAACATCCTAACATGCTTAAAGGTCCATTGACATGATTTTTTTTACTATTCATAAAATTGCTCAATATATATATATATATATATATATATATATATATATATATTTTTAACATTTAAATATGTTCGTTTTTGAAAACAAAATGATAAATCACTTTAATTTTGCTTTAAAAGTGATTTTGAACTTCAAGCCGTGTTTAATCATGGGAAAACCGATTACACACGAACGCACCATCTGTGACGTGGTGAGAGGCAGAGGGCTCTGGTCTCTTTAATAGCGGACAATTTAAAACAATGAATTTATCAATCTATGTGAAGATTTGAGCTATTTGTCTTCATTTTGGGAAGCAGAAAATAGTTTGGGTGATGGAACAAGAAACAACAGGATCTAATTTAGGTCTGATGCTGTATCAGACTGACCTTCATGTGGAGCTGCTCATACCTGCGCACTGTGACAAGCCCAGAGCTCTGCACGGTGTAATGTCACAGATGGTGCGTTCGTGTGTAATCGGTTTTCCCATGATTAAACACGGCTTGAAGTTCAAAATCACCTTTAAAGCAAAATTAAAGTGATTTATCATGTTGTTTGCAAAAACGATATATTTTGAGCAATTTTATGAATAGTACCGGTAAACTAATCATGTCAGCGGACCTTTAAGGACTTCATTTCATTTATTTATTTATTTAAGTTAGGACAATGCATATTAATCAACATAACAGCAGTTAGCATCAATGTAAATATGCCGGAGTTAGCACAATAGCTAATTTTCATCCGTTGTCCTAAGGCAGGTAAGAATAAGAAACGTCCCATAAAACAAAAGAGCGGAGAAAAATACAAACATCACCTATATAGCTCATAACACAACATAAAATTACAATAAAAATATGATGCCATAAGAAAATAGACAAAGTAATCTACACATGAGTGCACTTCTGATTAGTTTTCAGCCAAAGTTTCAGAGAATTTTTAAAGCTGGAGTAGGTGCCACAGTTCCTGATGGAAACTGGCAGTGTGTTCCATGACTGCGTGCCTCTGATGGACACCACCATTTGGCCAAATTTAGTCCTGCGCCGCTGCACATCACAATCTCCTCTGGTCAGTGCTCTTGTGTTTACTGTACTTGTTTTTTTTACTTATAAAATATATTAAAGGAGGAGGAGCAAGTCCATTTAAAACTTAAAAAATCAGGCAAACGTCCATAAAAATCTGATAGCTATTAAAATCCAAAATGTTGTACTTATTTATGATGTTGCAGTAATGATACTGTATTGGCTTTTTGTCAAAAAATTTCAGTGTTTTCTTAAAAAGAGACTTTAGGGGCTTCATGACGATCTCTGAAGTGTGAGACCATGTGGTATAACAATAGGCTACTGTATATGGCTGAAGATCATGGCATGCATGTAAGCCTTTGCTGATTCTGTTGTCAGAGAAGGTCTTATATGTTTGAAGTTTGCCAGATTAAGTTTAATTATATGTGAAATTCTCTTTACATGTTGCTTGAAATTTAGATTGGAATCAAAAATGACTCGGAGGTATTTAAATTGTTCAACCACATCTAATGTCTCGCCATTGACCAACACAGATGGATGCTCATCATCTGTTGGCAGCCGAGAGAAAAACATACAGACTGGTGCTGGTCATACAAGTAGAATATCATGAAAAGGTTGATTTATTTCAGTAATTCCTTTCAAAAAGTGCAACTTGTATATTATATTCATTCATTACACACAGACTGATATATTTCAAATGTTTATTTCTTCTAATGTTGATGATTATAACTGACAACTAATGAAAACCCTAAATTTGATTAGAATATTACTTAAGACCAATAAAAAAAATAAAAAAATAATTTTAGAAATGTTGACCAACTTAA